>ML281855.1:0-83992 GCA_005239495.1 Nicotiana undulata | reverse complement strand
TTTGTAGTTTTATATATATATATATATATATATATATATATAATACTACAACCAACTACGACATATTTCACAATGAAATGTGATAAGGGAATAAAAAAAAGACATAAGACAAATAAAAGCGACCTAACAACATACAAAAAAACATAAGACTAGTAAAGGCAACCAATAAATGAAGACATGGAAACATATTGTCACGACCCAAAATCCATCTAGTCGTGATGGAACCTAACCCAACCCGCTAGGTAAGCCAAGTAACACTCAATACAAATCAATGAGAATAATAAGAGAAAATGAGTAAAATAACGTAATTTCTAAGACATAGAATTTACAAAGCTAGTATGAAATAAATACATCATATGTTCCAAATATACATAAACAAATTTGCAAATCTAAAGCTACCAAGGACAAGTGGAAGCTATAACCGGAATGCAGGTACATCTTCAATGCCAACTCCCGCCATGCATAGCAACATCAACTCCAAGATCTGCACGCAAGGTGAAGAAGTGTAGCATGAGTACAACCCACCCCATGTACTTAATAAGCAACAAACCTAACCTCGGGTTGAAAGCAGTGACGAGCTTTGAAGAATGTTAGTGTCCAACACCAATAGCCAATAACAACTCGTAATAATATAGTAGGAACAATAGAGGTAAATAACTCAAGAGATATATGCTCAGCTTGTTCACGGTTATGGGAAAGAAGGCATGCTTTGCAAGTATAACAGTCACGTCCAAATCAAACTGTTAAAATCAACTAAACATGAGTTTATCAAAAGAATTGTATGTACTAATTCACAACATCAACTAAGAATTTTCGGTTACAGAAAGTACATCTCTATGCGTACATGTCCATATACATATCAAGCCATCAATTATCATATACCACCTACCATGAAGAATATACATCTTTGCGCCTATATGTCAAATATACATGTCAAATCATCAAATTTCATATTACGTCTAGCATAAGGAAAATGCATTTGTATTCCTACATATCAAATATACATGCCAAGTAAATAATCTCACAGTGATATCATCAAGTACACTCACTCACATCACACTCAAGATGCCTGGCTTAAATGCCCCCACTCCATCACACACACATAATCACTTAGCAATATACAGGTGGCTGACTCAAAAGCCCCTCACCAAAAAAAGTGTATATATCATTGTGCATGCGCGCACTGCTGGTATGTAAACCTCCGGAGGGGCGGATCCTACCCAATCGCTAATCAAAAGCCTAGATGGCATGTTGCGGCATGTAACCTGATCCAAATAATAATAAAGTCAACAAGGCCTTTTTCGGCGTGCAACCCAATCCAAATATCAATAAAGCCAATAAGGTTTGTTGCGGCGTACAACCCGATCAAAATATCAATAAAGCCAACAAGGCATGTTGCGGCGTGAAACCCGATCAAAATATCACACTCAATACGGCTCTAAGGCCCACCTTAGTCATCAATCTCTCAAGTCTCATGGGCTCACAATCTCATATCACTCCGCCCAAATAGTATCACATATGGAAAACAACAACAATGTGTAATGTAACAACGAATAATGAACATAGACTGAGATATGATATGCAAATGAAGAAACAAGATTGAGTGTATAACCACAGTTAAGTCAGATAGTTCAAAACAACAAAAATAGCCTCATTGTGTCTCAACCAAATAAAGACATAGCCTAAACTTGACTTTCTAACATGAATCACAACTTAGATAATCAATCAAGAATTGAAAACATGGATATAACGAGGTACAATAGTAAAACAAGTTTGGTGATCGTTTAAAAGTAAAATCGGGTGATGAATACACTGATGCACGGACACACGCCCGTCACCTAGCATGTGAATCACCCTAACACATCTCATATAACATAGTTTCCAACGTTAATTACCCTCAAATACAACTTTAGACTTGATACTCAGCTCGAACATGCCAAATCGGATAGCGAGCAAGCTAAACGATACTCTAGAAACGCCATCACACACAGATCAACCTCCAAACGGCTCGAAACTAGCTAAAAGCAACTCAGAAACATCAAATAATGCCAAAGGAAACAAACCCAAATGATAAAGTCGAAACTTTAATCAAATACTCAAATTCAATCAGGGCACGTACCTCAGAACGCAACAAAACTCACAATTCCGGCAACCCATTAAATTACGAGTAAAACCTTACTAATTTCACTCACATCCGACTCCGAATTGATGTTCAAATGTCAATTATTCGGTTTAGAAAAATTTACAAAACCAACAATTTATTCTCTTCAAATCCTTGATTTAGGTGTAATAATCCTTTAAAACAAAATACATAATCAAAACAAAGATAAAATTACTTACCCTCTTGATTTGGGTGTTTATCTCCTCAAAGAATTCAAAAAGTGAACAAAATGAACTCCAAATCACGAAATAAATTGGATGTTTTAATGCATTCCCAGTCGTCCTTCTCCGCGATCGCGGTCACCAACCTCGCGATCGCGATTCCAAAAAAGTACAACACAACTCTTACCCTCGGAGATCGTGGCCTTTTCTTGCGATCACGATGAAAAAATTCCATTAATCCTTCCCAAATTCTTCTCAGATTACAAATTCCTATTTCTACATAACTTTTTGTACAACCTTTGTTTTTGAAAAAATTCCATTAATCCTTCCCAAATTCTTCTCAGGTCAACCTTGTGATAGCAGGAATTCTTTTAAGTGATTGCGAGAGAGGATACCGCCATCGCAAATCACAAGGCCCAAACAACAATTTTCTCTTCTCGAACGCGGCCCAAAGGTCCGCGATCACGATTGACACCCATGTATCCAAACACCAGCAACTAAAAAGGGCCTAGAAATGGTTCAAACCTACCATGAAACTCACCAAGACCCTCGGGGCCCCGTCCGAACATACCTACAAGTCCCAAAACATAAAAAAGACCTACACGAGGCCTCAAATCACACTTAATAACATAAATACATCGAGTCGCACCTCAAATCAAACTTAATGAACTTTTCAACTTTCAACTTCCAAAACTCATGTTGCCCCATTCAAATCAACTCGGAATGACCTTAAGTTTTGCAAACAAGTTCCAAATGACATAACGAGCCTATTTCAACTCCTGAAACAATAATCTCAATCCGATATCAACAAAGTCAACTACCGGTCAAATATATAAACTTTTCAAATCTTTAAATTGCCAACATTCGCCAATTAGCGCCAAAACCTTCTAGAAACATCCAAATGCAAATCTGGGCATATGCCCAAGTCCAAAATCACTATCCGTACCTAACAAAACTATCAAAAATCCGATCTCGGATCAAATACACAGAAGTCAAACTTGGTCAACTCTTGTAACTTAAAACTTCAAAGATGAGAATCATTCTTTCAAATCAATCTCGAATCATCCGAAAATCAAAACCTGACGATACACACAAGTCATAATACATCATATAAAGATACTCATAACCTTAAACCAACAAACTAAGTACAAATGCTCAAAACGACATGTCAGGTCGTTACACATACAGAAAATTAAGGTATGTAATGAACGAAAGCATGAATTTAACAAGTAAAAGCAAGTAACAATTAAAGCCCTGAACGAGTAATGATATGGAATAAAGAATGCAGGGTATAAATGAAAATACACAATTAAGAAGTAGCTCTGCATGCTATACCCATGATAATGTATATGCATTCGTCACCTTGAACGTACGTCATCCCCATACATCATTCACGTAGCAAATAGACCAATCAAGTTCTAATTTCCTCAAGTCAAGGTTAGCTACGACGCTTACCTCTTTTCAAAATCGAATCAACAATCAACCATGGATTTCCCTTAGAACAAGCCTCCAAACCTAACGAATATAGTCAAATATTGTTCAAAATATCTAAAATAAACTTTAGAAACTATCCACGAATGAAAAAGGTTCAATATTGATTTTTTTGAAAAGGTTAACAAAAGTCAACCCCGGGTTGCTTGGTCGAAATTCGAGATTTGGACCAAATTCCGATTACCCATTCACCCTAAAGCTCATTTATGTGATTTCATTCGAAATCCGACCTCAATTCGAGGTCTAAATCTCAATTTTAGAAAATTCCTAAATTCTACCCAAAACCCCTAATTTCAACCTTGAAATTCATATTTCATGTTAAATTATGGAAAAGTAAATGAAATTGATTGAAAATTAGTTAAAGTCGTATACTAATGAATTTGGGAAGAAAACCCTCTAGAATAATCACCCTTAGAGAGTTTGGGGTTGAAAAATTATGCAAAATGAGGTAAGACCCGATTTCCCCAACTTTTACCCAACTACAGGTGTCACAATTGCGAACTCTTTTTCACAATTGCGATGTTAGCAAAAGTGAACAGCTTCTCGAAAAAGCGAACAACCTCTCTGCCCCCTAATATCGCATTTGCGACCCAAGACTTCGCATTTCCGAATTTCTTCCTATCGCAAAAGCGATCCTGGCTTCGCATTTGCAAAGCCCCCTTTTCCGGCCTCTCAGTCGCAAAAGCGACATTTTGATCACAAAAGCAGAACCTACCTGCTAGCAATTGCAACCACTGTTTCACAATTTCCTGACCCGTATTTGCTTTGCGAGTCTTACATTGTAAATGCTAGGCTCGCAATTGCGATTAGGTCTTCGAAAATGCGAAACCTGCAACCTAACAGACCAGATTATGCACATCTGTCCAAAATATCCCAAAATGTATCTGAAACTCATCCGAGCCCCTTGGGCTCCAATCTGAACATCTACACAAGTGTAATAACATCATATAAAATCGCTCATTCATTCAAATGGCCAAAGTAACATCAAATATCAAGAATCAATCATCAAAACTCAAATTTTCAACTTTGAAACTCATTTTTCCAATTTCTTACATAATGCGCCGAAACGCGCTTGGGTCACCTAGGACCCCAACCATATGTGTGTACAAGTCTAAAAATATCATACGAACCTATAGGAATCGTCAAAAGACTGATCCAAGATCGTTTTGATAACCCAACCGGTGGTTTTGAGTATTTGAATTATTTCCAGCTATTTGAAGTTTTGAGTAGTTCATATGATGTATTATGACTTGTTTGAATCGTCGACTTTGGTTTTCAGGTGATTCGGGATAGATTTGGAAGAATGATTGTCAACTAGGAACCTTTAAGCTGAAAGAGTTGACCAAGTTTGACTTTTTGTATTTGAGCTTGGATTGGAGTTTTGATGGTTCCGTTAGGTTCGGATAGTGATTTTGAACTTGGGCGTATGGCTGGATTTATATTTGGATATTTCTAGAATGTTTTGGTGCTAATTGGTGAAAGTGGGCAATTTGAAGGTCCGGATTGTTCATAAGTTTGACTGCGAGTTGACTTTTATGATATCAGGTTTGGATTGTTGTTCCGTCAGTTGGAATAGGTTCAATATGCCATTTGGAACTTCTATGCAAAATTTGGGTTCATTCAATATGTGTTAGTCATGAATCAGATGCATAGTTCGAAGTTTGAAGTTTATGAACATAAGAGATTGATTTTTATCAACAATTCGTGGTTTTGATGTTATTATGTGTGATTTGAGGCCTCGAGTAGGTCTGTATTATGTTTCGAGACTTTTTGGTATGTTCGGATGGGGTCCCGAGAGGCTTGCATGAGTTTCGAGGTGGTTTCAAACATTTTCTAAGCCCTTTTTAGTTGCTAGTTTTGGCTACAGGGGTGTGAATCGCGATCACGGACCTTTGGGTAATGTTCGCAAAGAGAAAATTGTTGTTTGGGACTTGTGAATCGCGATTGCACAATCCATTCTCACGACCGTGTAGAAGAATTTATGTTGTCATAGGACTGACTTGGAAGCTTATATCTTGCAATATATAAGGAATTTGGAGAAGCTCAAAACGTGAGAGTTGTAGCCCTTTGGATATAGTTTTCATAAAATCAAAGTGTCTGTCATTTGGAGTTTTTTACAACGATTTATGGCTATTATACTAGAGGCTATCTGGAAGAGTATGGCAAGCTTGTTGGAGTTTGATCATCGCGATTGTGGGAACATGGCCGCGATCGCGATGGGTAAAAAATATGCTGGGAATTGTTTTTGAATCGCGATCACAAGATTGGCCATCACGAATACGGACCCATGGTAGTGCATTATAACATCAAACTTTGGGATTTTGAGTTCATTTTCTTCACTTTTTGAGTTGGAGAGCTCGGGATACGACGATTTTGGAGGCAATTTTCACCACATGGATTAGGGTAAGTATTTTCTACTTGATTTTGATTATTATCCCCGATTTCATCTTTAAATTTTGCATTTGACTGATGATTTCGAAAGAGATATTGGGGGGTTTTGTCTAAACTTTCCTAAAGTGAATATTTGAGTTTTGAACATCGATTCAGAGTCAGATTTGAGTGAAATTAGTATGGTTGGACATGTATTTGAATGAGTTGTCAGAAATTGTGAGCTTTGTCAAGTTCTGAGGTGCGAGCCCAGGTTTGACCTTTTGGTTGACTTTGGTCTTTTTATTAAATATTCAACCTTTATTAATTGGGTTTGTTTCCTTTGGCATTATTTGATGTTTTTGAGTTGTTTTTGGCTAATTTTGAGCTGTTCGGACCTCGATTGGTGTTGGATGGCGCTTATAGAGTACCGTTTGGCTTGCTCGGTATTTGATTTTTTTCTTGAGGTAAGTAACAAATCTAAACTTGGATTTGAGGGTATTTAACCCTGTGAACAATATTATATGAGATGTATTGGGGTGACGCACATGCTAGGTGACGGGCGTGTGGGCGTGCACCGGCATAATTATGATTCAAGTTGATTTTTAGGTTATTTCAGTGGTAAGATTTGGGCTTTACTGTTTACCTAGAAAGCATGTCTACTTTTTCGTAACTATGAACGAGTTGAGCATAATATCTTTTGAGTTAGCATTTTTACTGCCTTCATTGTGTTATTATGGGTTGTTATTGGCTGTTGGTGCTAGACACTAACCTTCTTCAAAGCTCGTCAGTGCTTTCAACCTGAGGTTAGGTTTGTTACTTATTGAGTACAAGGGGTCAGTTGGAGCTGGAGCTGATGCTGCTGCGCATGGAGGAAGCTAGAATTGAAGATATACATGCGTTCGAGTTATCGCTACCACTTGTTCTTGGTAGTCTAGATTTAATATTTTGTTTATGTACGTTTGAAATAGATGTTGTATCAGTTTCCAATTAGTTTTGTAATTGTAAGTGGCTCATGACTTGTACTACCGGTCCATAGGTTATTGTATACAAGTTTAGTTAATTTATCATTAATTTTCTTACTAATCTCATTTGGACTGTGTTGACTATTAGTTGGCTTACCTAGCGGGTTAGGTTAGGTTCCATCACGACTAGTTGGATTTGGATTGTGACAAGTAGATGAAGTGGGCATTTGAGACAAAGAACTTGAGTGTAGTGAGGGTGAGAGTACCTTGAGATATCACCGTGAAATCATTTATTTGAAATGCATACTTGGCACTTAGGCATAGAGATGCATTTTTCTCATGCTAGACGCTACTATGACATTCATGATTTGACATATAGGTATATAGGTGTATATTTCTGATGCTAGAAGGTATACGATAATTGGTGACTTGACATGTATATTGACACGTAGGTAAAGAGATGTACTTTCCTCATACTAAATGGTAAACATAAATTCTTATCTGGTGTTGTGATTTCGGAATACAGTTCTTTTGATAAACACATGTTTAGTTGATTTTAGTGGTAAGATTTGGGCTTGACTATTATACCTAGAAAGCATTGTATTGGTAAAAAAGAGTCTCACACATAAGCACATTCTTGACAACTCAACTAGTTACGTGGACCAAGGAAAACACAACATATAGACTTGATTCTATAAAGAGGTATGAGACAAAAAGGCACGGGCAATAAACCCACGAGTTCATCAACCACGGGAAACTTAATGACAAAGAAGAGATATGGTCATAGTGAACCCAAATGAAGCTGCGGGCAGATTCAAGAATCAATAGTTAATGACTTATACGTTACATACTTCCTATACAACAGTTACAATTATCCTTTGCAACGCCTTATTAATGTAATAATTAGCTATTAATGAGCAATCATGACAGGAACCAAACGTTATACTAGGAAACCCATATATAAAGGGAAGAAATGTAATCCATAAGGACATCTGAATTCTCGAATACAATCCACTTTAATTTCTTGCATACTACAGTATTTTTTATTACTCAATTTTTCTTTCTCGTATCACTTTCTTGATTATCAGTAGCCCGCAATCATCCTAAATAGCTTTGGTCAAGGAATCTAATTCTTTGGTTAAACAAATTGGTTCCGTTACCGGGAATCTGATAATCATAGTTTATTTTCCAATCGATATCCTTTAAACTATGTCGAATTCCAACAACAACAACAACAATGACGACAACAACCAGCAGGAAAATGGAACCCCAGTTCCAACTCCTCGAGGAACCCCACGCGGTTCAAGGGAGTCATCCCCAGAAAAATCCGATAACCATCATAACAACAATGAGCAAACGATAGAGCAGGATCGGATAAAGCAAATGATTGTTGAATATGTGGGGCAGGCTTTGCAAGAGTTTGCAAAAGGATTACCACATGCACCACCAACACCATTAACACCGCCTCCAAATAATACAATCATCGCGAAAAATCTTCAGACTGGGTTAATAAACTCAGCCAGGGGTGACACTCCAAATGAATCTCTTGAAACAAGACCAGGTATGACTAATAACTCTGAATTACTAAATTTGTTGTTAACCATGCAGAAACAAATGAAAGAACAGAATGATCGCATCGAGAAAATCCCTGGAGTACCGCCGATTATCAAAGGCATCGACGTTGATAGATATTCTCAACAGCCCTGGAAGCCAAGTGCGCGCCTTTGACTATACCCAAGAAATTTAAAATGCCCAATGTTCCTAAATATGATGGAACAACTGACCCACGTGATCATGTGATTGCTTTCATTACTGGAGTAAAAGGCAGTGATTTAACGAAACAAGAGATTGAATCAGTCCTTGTCAAGAAATTTGGGGAAACACTTACAAAAGGAGCCTTAACTTGGTATTCTCTTCTCCCTGAAAATTCTATTGATTCTTTTGCTGAGCTTGCAGATTCGTTTATAAAAGCACACTCTGGTGCACAAAAAGTTGAGAAAAGAATGGAATACATATTCAAGATAAAGCAAGGAGACACGTAATTACTCTGTGAGTTTGTAGACATGTTTCAACAAGAAAGAATTCAATTACCCAGGGTGCCTGATAATTGGGCAGCCATGGCATTTACAAGTAACTTAAACGATAAAAGCTCAGAAGCCACGAGACGGCTTAAGGAAAGTCTAAGAGAATTTCCAGCTACAACGTGGAATGATGTATACAACAGGTACAACACTAAACTCAGAATAGAAGAAGATATCATTGCTCGATCGAGAGACGAGGAGTGTTCCAAATCCAGACGTCCAGAACCGGAGAAACGATCAGGTAAAAACAGGTACGATCCTTACTTAGGACCCTCGGGATGTGACACACGTCCCAGGTTCGAAAATACTAGACCATCAGGAAGAGATATAGGCTCATCCTCGTCTAGATCCAGGAAAGATCGAGATGAACGGTCCAGAGGTAATACCCGAATTGGGGACCATAACTTTAACATAAGCACTACTGAACTTGTCTCAATACTAAGAAATATGGGAGACAAAGTTAAATGGCCCAAAGAGATGCGGTCGAATCCAAATAGGAGAAATCCAGATCAGTGGTGTGAATTCCATAATGATCATGGACACAGAACCGCAGATTGTAGATTTTTACAAGGTGAAATAGAACATTTATTAAAACAGGGATATTTAACGGAGTTGTTTAGTGATAAAGGTAAACAAGCATACATGAAGAACAGGCAGGAGCCTCCAAAGCCTCCCTCTCCGAAGAGAACAGCTAACGTGATACATGGAGGAGAGGAAGTAAATGGAATAGTTTGTCAATTAGCATCAACGATCACAAATACCTATGGAAAGAAGGTTCGAGAAGATCCAAATAAAGACAAAATAAACTTTAATGATGCAGACTTTGGTGGACTGATGCTTTCTCATAATGATGCACTGGTAATATCTTTACTTATTCATGACACTAACGTTAAAAGAGTATTGATTGATCCAGGCAGTTCAGTCAATATCATTTTAATAAAAGTCATGGAAGAAATGCTAGTAGAAAATCAAATGATCCCAAAGGCACGAGCCATATATGGGTTCGATAATTCTACAGTAATAACCAAAGGAGAGATTGAACTTAATACTTACGCTGAATGAGTGGTAAAAAACACGAAATTTCAAGTCATTAATACAGAGATGGCTTACAATGTCATTTTTGGAAGATCGTAGATTCATGATATGAAAGCAGTCCCATCCACCTTACATCAGGTAATAAAATTCCCATCAGAATGGGGAGTGAGACAAATTAGAGGTGATCAACAAACTTCCAGAAATATAAACTCGATAGCACTTTACAACAAACGAGATATGGAATATGTTGAAGTCTTCCAAACGGAGGCCAATGACCAAACATGTATGGAAAAAATCTTTGATCAATTATGTACAAAGAAAATAAATATTCAAACAGGTACAAGAGAAGATACCAGCGAGACAAATCCTATTATCATCGAAAATATGCTGGATCACGCAGACATAGATTCTAGACCAGACTTCATTCGTGAACCAGAAGAAGACGAACATATCAAAACAGCCGCAGAAGAACTCGAGGTTGTTCTGTTGTCTGAACAAAAGCCCGAGAAAAATTTGTATATTGGCACGAGACTACTGGAGAGGTTAACCCCCGAGCAAAAAGGTATGCTAATCAATTATTTAAAATCTAACGCGGATTTTTTTGCATGGATTCAAATATGACGGGTATTCCACCAGAAGTGATGACTCATAAACTGAATGAAGATCCATCATTTGTACCTGTTAAACAAAAGAAAAGGAAGCAAGGAACGTTCAAAAATCAAGTGATTGACGTTGAAGTTCAAAAACTCTTGAACATAGGTTCCATACGAGAGGTAAAATATCCTAACTGGCTAGCTAACACAGTGGCGGTACCTAAAATGAACGGCAAATTGAGGGTGTGTGTAGATTATACTGATTTAAATAAAGCATGCCCCAAAGATTCATTTCCTTTGCCCCATATAGATCAGATAATTGATGCTACCGTA
This sequence comes from Nicotiana undulata, assembly GCA_005239495.1. NCBI lineage: Eukaryota > Viridiplantae > Streptophyta > Magnoliopsida > Solanales > Solanaceae > Nicotiana > Nicotiana undulata. The sequence continues at coordinate 72,805 of ML281855.1, read as the reverse complement.
GGTCACGAATTATTAAGTTTTCTAGACGCATACTCTGGTTATAATCAGATTAAAATGGTTCCCTCAGACGAGGAAAAAACCTCCTTCATTACTAACAGGGGGACTTATTGTTATAAAGTCATGCCTTTTGGCTTAAAGAATGCAGGAGCCACTTACCAAAGGTTAGTGACTAAAATGTTCCAAGAACATTTAGGAAAGACAATGGAAGTCTACATTGATGATATGCTTGTAAAGTCAACACAAGCGGAAAATCACCTCCAACATCTCTCTACTACTTTTGATATCTTACGCAGGTATAATATGAAGCTCAATCCGGAAAAATGTGCTTTTGGAGTACAATCAGGAAAGGTTTTGGGATTCCTTGTATCTAACAGAGAAATAGAGGTAAATCCAGCTCAAATAAAAGCTATAGAGGAAATACCTAATATTTTAACAAATAAAAAAGAGGTTCAAAGGTTGACAGGGAGAATAGCCGCCTTAGGAAGATTTATTTCTAGGTCTTCCGAAAAAAGCTTTAAATTATTTTCAGTTCTTAAAAAACAAAATCAATTCGAATGGATTGAAGAATGTCAACAGGCCCTCAAAAACTTGAAGATTTAATTATCAAAGCCACCACTGCTCTCAAAGCCAAAAGAAGGGGAAAGATTGTACATCTACCTGGCTGTTTCAGAAATTGTTGTAAGTGCAGTACTGATAAGAGAAGAGAAAGGTAAGAAATCACCTATCTACTACGTAAGTAAAACTTTATTAGATGCTGAAATTAGATACCTACATCTAGAAAAAATTTCCTTATCTTTAATAATGGCGTCAAGAAAATTACGCCATTATTTTCAATGTCATTCAATCACTGTCGTGACTTCTTATCCTTTAAGAAATATTTTTCATAAACAAGAATTGTCAGGAAGAATAGCCAAATGGGCCATAGAATTAAGTGAACATGATATAACATATCAGCCTAGAACAACAATAAAATCACAAATATTAGCTGCTTTTGTAGTTGACTTTAGTAACAGTATTACCCCTGAGGTAGAAAAAGAGTTACAACTCTTTAATGGAATCAATACAGGTCAGTGGACCCTATTTACAGATGGCTCTTCTAACATAAAAGGGGTCAGATTAGGCATCATATTAATATCACCCACAGGTGAAAAAACACGGCAGGCTATTAAATGTTACCCTATAACTAACAATGAAGCAAAGTACGAGGTTGTTATTGCAGGTTTAGAACTGGCAAGGGAGCTATCAATCGAGAAAATCATAATCAACAGTGATTCCCAATTGGTGGTAAATCAGGTACAGGGGACTTACATCGCTCGAGAAACTCGAATGCAACAATATCTAGAAAAGGCACGGGAACTTGTAAGACAGTTCGAAACGTGGAAGATAATACAAATACCTTGAGAAGAAGATGCAGAAGCGGATGCATTAGAAAACCTCGCGGCAGTTACAGAAGTAACAAATAAAGACAACGACATTGTTGTCCACCTCTTCAATTCAGCAATCGACCAAGACAGGAACACGGTATCTTTCAATAATTTAACTTGGGATTGGAGAAACAAAATTCTCATTTTTTGCAGAATGGTACCATACCTGAAGACAAGAAAGAAGCTCAAGCACTTCGCCGCAAAGCAGAACGATATTCTCTAGTCCGCAACTCATTGTATCGCAAAATGTTCGGTGGAACCCCAGAGAAATGCCTCGGACCTAATCAGACGGAGTTCGTGATAAAGGAAGTCCATGAAGGACACTGTGGAAATCATGCAGGAGCAAAATCCTTGGTAAAAACCTTAATTCGAGCCGGGTATTATTTGCCTAAGATGGAAGAAGATGAATAGAACTTCATATCTAAATGCGACAAGTGTCAAAGGTTCGCCAACAATATGCATAGACCAGCGAAACTGTTACACTCGGTCATATCACCATGGCCCTTCATGAAATGGGGAATAGATACAGTGGGGCCTCTTCCCCCAGCTAAAGGACAGGTACGATTTCTACTCGTACTTACTGATTACTTCACGAAATGGGTGGAAGCAGAAGCGTTCAAACAAATGCGGGAAAAGGAGGTCAAAATCTTCTTATGGCGAAACATGATATGCCGTTTTGGGATTCCGAAAGAGATCATATGTGATAATGGCCCACAATTTATAGGCTCTCAAATCACAGAATTCTTTGAGAGTTGGCAAATTAAACGGATTGCCTCAATGCCATATAATCCCGTAGCTAATGGACAAGCTGAGTCTACGAATAAAATCATCATCAACCATATAAAGAAGAGGTTAGATAAAGCCAAAGGGAATTGGACCGACGAATTACCGACAGTATTATGGGCATACATGACTACATCAAAAATAGCCACAGGAGAGACTTCTTTCGCACTTGTTTATGGCTCGGAGGCATTAGTACCCGTGGAAATCGGTGAATCGAGCTTAAGGTGTTTAACTTGTTTTACTTAGTACACTAGTTATGTTCTAACCCTTTATGGATAAGCCTGGGGGTAAGGGCCTAACTATGTTTATCTTGCAGAAATATGAGGTACGAAGTCCCTAGATTCGACATGGTCAGCAATATTCACCCAAAGCTCTTGAACTGGTGGGAGTATTTTCACTCTAGTGATAAGAAACTTGTCAAAAAATACTTGGGTAACTTACCGTCTCTCCTAGACATTCAACCCAACAACATGTTGATCGAGGCTGTCACCTTATTCTGGGATAGCAAAAGAGCCGTCTTTCATTTTGGGGACATTGAAATGACACCGTTGCTAGAGGAAATTGGAGGACTAATTGGGTTAGTCTGGGAAACCCCTGGATTATCGGTGCCTGAAAATCGCACGGGCAAAGGCTTCTTGAAAATGATGGGTCTGAAGAAGAATGCTGAGTTACAGTGTCTAAAGAAGTCATATATCCCTTTTGAGTACTTATATGAAAGGTGCGGCCACAGCAAATCATACCGTACCTACCATGACGAATTTGCCATTACATCTTTGGGACATATTCACCGTAGGGTGTTTGTCTTCATTGTTTGCTTCCTTGGATGGATCGTGTTTCCAAGAAAGAAAGAAAGGATCTACACTAGGTTACCTGTGGTAACCAAGACTTTGATGGAGGGAATTGACAGGCAAACTCTCAGAATTATCCCAATGATCATAGCACACATTTACCAAGCTCTAGAACGTTGTTAGAGAGGGGCGGCTAAACACTTCGAGGGTTGCAACTTGTTACTACTACTGTGGCTCTTAGAACATCTCCAAAAGGGCCACTACCAACAGGAATTTCCGCGAAGGACGTGGAACGATCACATTGCCTTTCATCACCCCAAGCGAATGACATATATTCCCGATAGATTTACCTAACCCGAGACTGCCAAAGAATGGGTAGAGTTCTTTGATAATCTGACTGAGGTGCAGGTACAGTGGATGTTCGAGTGGTTTCCAACGGATGAATTCATCGCCAGGTCTAGGGATGCACCACACCTGGTGCTAATCGGGCTGAGAGGAATATATCTTTACGTTCCTCTCCGAGTTATGAGACAAGCAGGAAGAAAGAAAATTATACCAAGGGTCGACAAGATGAGCCATTTCCGAGCTGACTTTTAGGATGACGATATACCTTACAAGTGCCAAGCCTAACACATGTGGCACTGCAAGATCATAATGGAAATGAACACAATTGAACAAGACAGGTATCACGTAGGCTGCACACCTTTCTATTCGGGATGGTTAGAAGACGACTTGGATGGGTTAATCAAGCCAAGGACCGGCCGAGGTCACAGAATCATAGATGAGAGTGCCGATGCTCAGGTCAAGTACAATCGACTATGCAAGAGAGTTCATGAGTGCGAAAGTGAGCACCGTGAGATACATGAAACCAACAAGAAATTGATTGAAGAATGGAAAGACATGGTCATCCATTCCAACAAGAAGCTGGAATACACTGAGCGATGCATAGTCGAGCTGGAAGGTAAGATCATCAAGAGGGTTGAAGACTATCAGAAAGCTGGGGGGAATGAAAGTGGACATCTGGCCAGAGCATACTTGCTGCTAGGATTGCATGAGCTGGGGAATCTGTTCGATGGAATCAAAGATGTCGAATCTGGGGAAGATCCTTCTAGGACCAAGTAGGATAGGATTTCCTTTTTTCGTTTTATCAATGTAATAAGACCAATGGCCATTAGTGACTTTATTTCCTGCTTATTACTTTAGTGTCGTTTTGGATTCATCTATTTACATTTAATGAAATGAGGAATTTTTGAATTTAAGTTCTCCAAATCAATTTGTCGCTAGGCCTACCTCGGGCACAACGAGGCTCCCAAGTTAGGACACGCTTCTATATTCCCGCACTATGTGTTTAAATACTGCAATACTTTTTCATAATCCTCACTAACTTGGCTACCTTTTGTTTTTGTTTTTGTTTTCTTTCCTTTTTATTGTTCCCATCCCCAAAGGTTGGTTCGTGCATTCTGGCATCATCATCATATTATACAAGATCCAGGGGCCCTCCGCCTTCTCCTCCTCCTAGTCCTCCCAAAGGCAAAAGCAAAGGAAAAGGGAAAATGGAAGATTTAAGCAATATTGGGAAAGCCAACACAACGCCATTTGAACGAACATAAACTGCTGACGGCCAGGGTATTCAGGTTCAGAACAAGGCTATGACACAACTCGAGCAAAGGTTGTTGAAACTCCAAGGGGAGCTTGAGCAGGTCCGAAATCTGGCAAACTTACCTTTCATACTCAGTGTTCCAGATGTCAACCATTCCAACACCCAAAATCCCATACCTCCTCAAAATACCCCAAACAAACAGAATCATCCCACAACCCATCACCATACAACTCCACCAAAGAATCAAACTCTTCCACCACAATACAATGCTTGCCACACTCTAAGAAATACTCCACTACTCGTCCTCGAGCCACAAAACTCTACAAACGACCACCTTTCAACCCAGGCACCACGCCACCACAACAACCCCATCTACATGGAGATTTTGCAACACTCCACCCAACCCATTTCATACACGCGTTAATCTAGTGAGAAGGATTTGCTTATCAAGAATTTGGCCTAAGAACTTAAGAAGCTGACTAGCCGAGTGCAAGGCGTTGAGGGAAGCAAATGAGTTGAAGGGCTGAATTATGAAGATCTCTACATCCAGCCCGATGTCGAACTGCTCGAGGGTTACAAAACTCCTAAGTTCGAGATGTTCGACGATACAGGTGATCTGAGGGTCCATATGAGGACTTACTGTGATAAATTTGTTGGAGTAGGAAGAGATGAGAAGATTTGCATGAAGCTGTTTATGAGGAGCCTAACAGGGGATGCTCTGTCTTGGTACATCAGCCAAGATCCTAATAAGTGGTCCAACTGGGTGAGTATGGCGTCAGATTTCATGGACCAGTTCAGGTTCAATACAGAGAATGCTCCGGATGTGTTCTATATTCAGAATCTTAAGAAGAAGCCCGCAGAAACGTTTCGCGAGTATGCTACTCACTGGAGATCTGAAGCAGCTAAGGTCAGACCTGCTTTAGACGAAGAACAAATGAACAAATTCTTCGTCCGAGCACAAGATCCACAGTATTATGAGAGGGTGATGGTGATTGAGAACCATAAATTCTCTGACATTATCAAGGTGGGTGAGAGAATTGAGGAAGGGATCAAAAGCGGAATGGTTACCAATTTTGAAGCATTGCAGGCTACCAACAAGGCCTTGCAATCTGGCGGTGTCTCAAAGAAAAGAGATGTGGGAGCCGTAATGGTTGCACAGAGGACTAAATCCCCACTGAAATACCAAACCTACCAAACACCCCCACTCACATATCAACAAGCACCAACATACCAAGCACCCTCGCCCACATACCAGTCAGCACCTAAACCAACATATCAGCCATCTGTCACGCCCCCCTTTTTCCTCACACGGGTCAGGTACGCGGAGATCGGGTTTCATGACATTATGGGCAACTCCTTAAAGGAATAGGTTTAAGGAAGAGTCGCCACCTAACGATTTTATGGTGCGTTAGGGCACCTAGAATAATTAACTCATAAACTAATTTGCATTACCAGAGATTGGGTAAGGGCTTGAAGTTATCCCAAGTGGAAGGTGTTAGGAACCCCTCAAGATCCACAACTGTGGTTCCCAGCCAAGTAGTTTTGTGAATTTGGACAGTAAGCAAATGACAAGCAAGGCTCATGTAGGAGGGGGTTTCAAGTAAATACTTAAAAGAATTTTAAAGAATAGCAAAGTAAAATCATTTGAATGAAAATGTCCTAGGTTTTAAATCAATATGTATCACATCAACGCAATACCTGGTATGTCACGCCTCGAAGAGGGGCTACACGTGGTATTAGCGCACCGGTCATCATATCCATATTCTACCCTTCCCACCACGTTAAGGTATTTAAAATACGTGTGTCGGTCACGAAGCTTATTTCGTGCTATTACCCGTCCCATTCTATAAGTCCTAGAGGGTATGTAGGACTACTAATCCTACAAGGTGAGTACTAGGCTGAACCCCTAGGTTTAAAAGGATAAAATTCTAAGCGACATGTAAAATAAATAGGACTACGGATATGGGGAACACATAATGGGAAGCTATGAGGCTCACAGACCCCTCCACCGGTAAACACATAAATAGCACGTCTCAAACAAAATCAATGTCTCAAAGTCAGGATTTAAAACAGGAATTCCGAGTTGGAAAACAGTAGGCTTCAGCAGGTTTTAGCAAAAAGGAACGATTTTGAAAACTCAGTAACAAAGCAAGAAATTCACTTGAAACAGAGTAGTTTAAGAGGAGAATGATTGATGTTAAAAAACTTCTAGTAATTTAAAGACAGGAGCAGGAATTAAAAAGTGCACAGTAGTTTAATGAAGTCCCTAGTCAAAGTAAACGGGAAGCTTTAGAGAGATCCGTAACGCATGATTTTAAAATAATAGATGGATCAAAAAGGGAAGTGACTTTAAAAGATTCATCAGTTCAAAGCAGAGAAGAAGCCAGTAGTTTAAGGAACACTTTAATGAAAGGAGAATGAGTAAGCTATTTCAGAAACCAGTAGTTTTAAAAAATAGAGCAAGGATTCGAACAGAATGATTTTGTAGAAAGGATAATTGTTTGGAAAATCCATTAATGGTTGGGCAAAGCAAGAGTGAAAGCAGTAACAAACAGCAAAGTTCTAAAGATTTTATAAGAGACTAAAGATCACTTTTAATACAAGCAAGACATAGAACGGCCCATTTTGGTTTTAAGGAATATTAGACCTAAGGTTTGCCTAGGCGTGCGTATATACTGATTATTTGTTAAGAAAAAGTGAAATACATATTTAACACTGATTTTAAGGGCATGAAGGATAATGCATTTCAAAGGAAAAAACATTTAAACCATTGAACACGATTTTAGCGGGGTTCCTAGATTTAATACGTAATGACTATGTGTTTGATAGAGTATAACTTGAAACCACATGCTGAACGCAAAGTCCTAGAGAACATGATATCTAATGCTCACATGGATACCTAAAACATGGTTTCTAAATATAGTGCTTATGAGAATGCAGCAGTAGTATCATTATGGCAATTTCATTACTTTATCCGAGTTGTTAATGGTGAGCAGGGCTTGTGAGATGTCATGAATATAATATATATGCTGAAATAATAAACCTAAGAATAATTTCTAATGCATGAGATGCATGTACTGAACAGGATGTCTATTGCACACATAGGGAAGTAAACCTCTGGTCATGATTTCTACCCGTTACTATACTAAACATGCATAACCCCCTCCCATATCCACTATCCAGCCCCAATTATTCGTTTACAAATTATTACAAACCAAGAATAATAAATTACATCACTTAAAGGAAAATAAGAAGCTAATTCTATAGGGAGCCTTCAATCAGGCCCATATCTCCCAACCTCAATCCTTTCGAGTTTCACAGCCTTACATGGTCTTGGTGCGGCAAAGCTCCCTAGGGCCTCGTGGGTCCCTGGCCAATACCAGCACCCAGACATATTTGCCAAAGTTGTGCATGTGCAGTGTGGAATCACCAATATCAGTGCGTCAAAGTTCAAAGGGAACTCAAGAGGTTCCCTAAGCAATGCTTACACTGAGGGGGTGGAACTTAAGTTTCTAGGAATAGTTTGAAGTGCTAGGAGTGAGTTTAAAAGAGGAACAGAGGTTTTGGAAAAGAGTTCAGTTGAAAAACTCTACAACTCAAGAATTATTTTGTAAAAGAAAAGCTTTTGAAAATAGTAGTAAGGTCAGAGAAGTAATAGACTAATCAAGCAATCAAAGACAATGAGGATTGGGGACAATAAGTCACATAATAGGCAGGAGAAGATACATAGATTCGATAAAAAACTTGACTTGAACATAGTTGCAGAAATCAGAGAGGTTCAGGGGATCAGGGGACAGCAGGATTCAATACTAAGCATTATACAATTTTTAGGATACTAGGAATAGACAACAACATATAAGCATTACTGATTCAATCAGAGCATGTAAATCCTAAGGATGGCAAGTAATGATAGATAAAACAAAGAGATTAATTGCATGTTGAACAACAGAAACACAAATAGAAGAAGATCAGGAATATGACAAACTGAAGCAATAAGAAACACATTGGTTTGGAGCTTGAATCTTAATTAGAACATACCAGTGAGAAAGAGTAAGCAGAGTTGAAAGAGCAAGACAAAAGATCACTATGGTTAGCCTTGGCTATAGACGGCTAACAGTAACCAAGAGCAAAAGAAGAGAGTAGTATAGCAAAGAGCTTTGTAAGAAAGACAGAGTTTTCAACACAAGTCTGTGTGTGTCTATGTTATTGAAAAACATAGAGTATTTATAGTTGAAAACAGGTAGTAAAAAATAAAGTAAGAATTACAAAGGCATGGTAATAAAAGAAGACAGAATCCAATCAGTGTAAGAAAAATACACGGTTCCCTTAAATCAAGGAGTTCAAACTCAGAAATGGTAAAGGCATATAACCATATAAGGTAAAAATCAGTACAAGGTTTAAACAAAGAAAAAAATCCAGGTCTGTTAAGTAACAGGGGACGCGGAATTAGTTAACCAAGAAATCAATACAATCATTCCCTTAATTCAAGGGATTCAAATTCAAACGGTAACACATATAGGCAAGGTAAAGGATCAATCAAGACTCAATCAAGGAAAGAATCAGGTTTACTAAGCAATAGGGTAAGCAATTAACACCAAGGTTCAAAATATTTTAATTAAGGAAACGACCAGTAAGAATAAATTACCACAGACGATTCAATCAATTTGGATAGCAATAAAAGGAAGGTCTGTCAATCAAACCTCTAAGTATGAAGTCCAGCATATAATCATATAAGAGTCACAATCGTGTAAATAGACAGGAGTACTCAGACATAGTGGACATGCAAGTTAGAAGATACAAGTCGAAACAGCCCTAGTAGTCACAAGAATAAGTGAGGCTAAGGAGGCTCAGTGGCACTCATTCTAACAACATAGTCGCAGAGACTCAAGCAAATAGAAACGAGCAGTCATGCCAGTACACAAAATCACGTATAGAGGTATAAGAAAATTAGGGTTTCAACATAGGCAAGTTAGAAAGCGGTAAGAACATAGAATCATTTGAGATATGCAGAGAATAGTTTAGACATAAATAAGAAATCAGTTTAAAACAAGCGCAGAAAAACTCAGAGAAACCCTAATGTTTTCTTTAAAAGTAAGCTGGAAATGTTTAAAGTTGATGGGTCTTAAAGATCGAGTTGAGAATAGTGTAAAACATAAAGGAATAAGCTTAAATCGCTAAAAATACCAGAGATTTAAGAGGTTTAGTATAGAAATTAGGGTTTCATAAGAAACCAGAGACAAATAGGAGAACCTGTCGTGAAACTCAAAGGTCATAGTGGTTCTGGCATAGTCGAATCAAAACCCCACCAGAGAAAGGCCGAAAACAACCCAAGCAGGAGCTCCAATAGTGAGTTGGACAGGTCGATACCATTGGAGGCTTCAGAGATAAAGTGAACCAGAGAGAGGAGGCATCATGGAGGCTGGTGGTCGAAAGGATGGTGGTCGGAGATGGTCGGAGAAAGGCAGAGCTTNGGGGGGGGGTCGTTTGAGTTAATTTAGGCAAGGATGGATCTGGGTCGTTGATCTCATTTGATCAACGGCTCAGATTAAATTATGGGTTGGGCCGGGTTAGTTTTAGGATTGGGCTGGGGGTGAACTTGGGTTAGAGATCAGGTGGGTTTGGGTATAATTGGGTTATAATTTAACTAGGTTTTAAATAAATGTGGCTAGATGTTAAATACCCCCTAAAAATAGATAATTAATTAGTTAAAATAGCTAATAATTGTATAAAAATGAAATTAAGTTAAAATAGGTAAAATTACAGTAATTAACTAAGATGAAGTGTAAAAATGAATAAATTTCGAATTGAAACAATACAAAATGCTCAATTAGGCCATAATTGTAAAATTGTTGTAATTAAAATTAAACGAGACTCAATTGGCTAATTTGTGAAATAATTGAATCTTAATGGAAAAAAAATGATTTAAAGTAGCATACTAAGCTGGGAAATATTTTTTAAATTATTTATAACATAGTTTATGAATTATTTAAATATGAAATATTAAATAAACAGGAAAATAATTTAATAAAAAATATGAAAAAATAGGAAAAATGCTCATTATTACAAAGAGTAATTTTGAGAGCTGGTATGCAAGTTTGAAAATAATTTGAGGAAAAATTGGGTATCAAATGCTGCCCCTCTTTACCCGGGGAGGATGAAAGAGTTATCGGGTAAAGATATGATGGCCAGTTTTGACCAAAATGAAACTGTGGGGTAGAATTAGGCCGTACCCTGGCTTTTCAGCTGCCTACATATCCCTGGTTTTACAAGAATCAGGCCATATGTAGTTCCGGGATCGTCGACGAAATATACCGGTGATGTTTCACAAGAACGGACGCAAGGTGTGAGGTAAGGTAAAGTAGGAAGGTCTTACTGGATTGTATCAGAGAATTGGAGTGATCCGCTTCTGCCTGGTTGGCTGTTCCGGCCGGATTACCTGCCAGTAAATAACAAGCATGTATCGTGCATAATATAAACATGATGCAAGTTCCCGTTGGACTATGAATGCTTTCTTTGGACAATTGAGGATGATGTCCTTGGACCATGATGTCCTGGGCCATGAATCGCTTGGTGCGGGATTCGCAGGCTATGAAATGATGTTCTCGGGCCATGCGGATGGTGCCTCCGAACCATGATGCCTTTGAATAATGATATGCAGGTTGAATAAAAGAGATCCTCAGGCCATGAAATGATGTTCTCGGGCCATGAAGATGGTTCCTCTGAACGATGACGTCCTTTGACAAGTTGGCGATATTTCAGCCCATGAAAAATGCGGCAGCATGATGCTAACAAGATAGAGCTTAGTCTTGCGAAATTAGGAAGGGAAGAGCTTAGCCCGAAAGGAAGCAAAAGTAAGTAACGGCCTGAAAAGTGGTTGCGGGTCCTGAGCCCGAACAAAGAATTGTTCATCTGTTCTTCCTCTAAGGCAGGCCTGACTTTGGCAGCTTCCGACCTCCAACGAGTAGCATACTCGCGAAAGGTTTCTGTGGGTTTCTTCCTCAAGTTCTGAATATAGAACACATCTGGTGCGTTCTCTATGTTGAACCTAAACCGGTCCATGAAGTCTGTGGCCATACCTACCCAGTTGGACCACTTCTTGGGGTCTTGGATGATATAACAAGATAATGCGTCTCCCTTCAAACTCCTCATAAATAGCTTCATGCGGATCCTTTTGTCTTTTCCTACGCCAACCAATTTGTCACAGTAGGTCCTCAGGTGGACCCTTGGATCACCGGTGCCATAAAACATCTCGAACTTTGGAGGTTTGTACCCCTCGGGCAGTTCGACATTAGGTTGTATGCAGAGGTCTTCATAGTTCATACCTTCAACCCCCTTGACTTCTTCAACACCCTGGACTCGGCTATTCAACTTCCTAAGTTCCTCAGTCAGATTCTTGATAAGCATGTCTTTCTCATCGGATTCAGACGTATGTATGACAGGTGGGGTGGAGTGAGTCACCGTCTCCACGTAGATGGGATTGTTGTAGGCAAAAAGATGATCTTTTGTGTGAGTCTGAGGTCTCGGGGGTGGAGGCGGAGTGTTGTGGTAATTGTTGCACTGTGCTGGGAGGGTTTGGCTCTCTGGGGGAGTGGCGTGAGGGTGATTTGTAGGGTGATTTGGCTGTTTTGGGATATTTTGTGGAGGTGTAGGGGTAACGTCAGGGACATTTAGGTAAAAGGACAGATTGGCCAGATTCCTAACCTGATCAAGCTCTTCTTGAAATTTCAGCAACTTTTGTTCCAATGGTGAAATGTTCTCATGCAAAACTTGAATACCCCGGTCGTCAGAGGCCTCTACCTGTTCAACCCTAGTCTCTTGTCTGGCGCCGCTGGATTCTTCCATCTGACTTTTGCCTTTGTCTTTGCCCCTGGGAGGACTAGGAGGAAGAGTAAGAGGAGGGCCTTGGATCTTGTGCAATAGACTGATGATGCCAGAATGCACGAACTAACCTTTGGGAGGGGAATAATAAATAAAGGAAAAACAAAAAGGTAACGAAGTCAGTGAGGATTATAAAACATATTGCGGTAATTTAAACACGTAATGCGTAAATGTAAAACGCATCATAAGTTGGGGAACCACTTTTTGCCCGAGGTAGGCCTAGCGACAAATTAATTTGGAGAACTTGAAATGCTAAATGCCTCATTTTATTGATGATAAAAACGACTCTAAATATGCAAAAAATAAAAGTCACTAATGGCCAATGGCCTTATTACATCAAAGGAGACAAAATAAAAGACACCCATATCTACTTGGTCCAGGAAAGACCTTCCCCAGATTCGGCATTCCTGCTCCCTTCGATCAGCTTTCCCAACTCGTGAAGTCCCAGTAGCAAGTAGGTCCTGGCTAGATATCCTCCTTCGGCTCCTTCAGCCTTTTCGCAGTCCTCGATCCTCTTGATGAACTTTTCCTCTAGCTCGACTATACCTCGCTCCAAGTACCCTAGCCTTTTGTTGGAGTTGATAGCCATATCCTTCAATTCCTCAATCAGCTTTCTTCTGGACTCGTGTATCTGGTGATGATTATCTTCACATTCATGGAGCCTCTTGCGTAGACTGTTGAATTTAACTTGCGCTTCGGCCTTCTCATCTATGACCCAGTGGCCCTGAGCGAATCCTGGCTCGAATTGACCCTCCATATCTTCTTCTAACCAACCTAGATAGAAAGGAGTACAACCGACATGATACATGTCTGGCTCGATGGTGTCTTTCTCAAGTACAATCTTGCAGTTCCACAAATGCTGGGCTTGGCACTTATGAGGGCTGTCGTCGTCCTGGAAGTCTGCTCGAAGATGTCTCATCTTCTCAACCCTAGGTATAATCTGCCTCCTCCCTGCTTGCCTCATAACTTGGAGAGGGACGTAAGGGTACGTTCTCCTCAGACCAATCAATATCAGAAATGAAGCGTCTCGGGATCGGATGATAAATTTGTCCGTTGGGAACCATTCAAACATCCACTGAATCTGGTCCTCGGTCAAATTCCCCAGTAACTCAACCCATCCCTCGGCATTTTCCGGCTGAGCGAACATGTCTGGAATATAGTTCATTCGCTTTGGGTGGTGGAAAGCGATATGGTCATCCCAGATTCTTCGATGGATGTCTTGTCGGTAGTCACTCCTTTGCAGGTGTTTAGTGAGCCAAAGTTGAAGCAGTAAGTTGCAACCTTCAAAGTGTCTTGCTCCCCGTTGACACTTTTCTAAGGCTCGGTATATGTCTGCAATGATCATAGGCACAATGCTGAAGTCCTGTCCATTGATCCCCTCCATTAAAGTCTTTGTGACCATGGCCAACCTAGTGTGAATCCTCTCCTTCTTTGTTGGGAACACCATTAAACCAAAAAAACAAGCCATGAAAGCAAACCCTCGGCGATGGATGTGCCCTAGAGAAGTGAGGGCGAACTCATCCTGATAAGTGCGGTATGATTTGCTATGACCGAACCTTTCATACAAGTAATCAAAAGGGATATACGAATCCTTTAAACATACCAAGCCCGTATTTATCTTCAGTGCCAACATTTTGAGAAAACCCCGGCCTGTGCGATTCTCTGGCATCAGCAACCCTGAAGATTCCCAAGCCAAACCGGCCAAACCTCCTATTTCTTCCAGCAGCGGTGTCATTTTATTGTTTCCAAAGCGGAATACCGACCGATCGCAATCCCAGAATAAGGTAGCAGCCTCTATCATCATTTTGTTAGGCTGAATATCCAAAAGAGAGGGCAGGTTGCCCAAGTGTTTCCTGACGAGTGTTTTGTCGCTGGAGTGAAGATTCTCCCACCAGTTTAACAATTTGGGGTGGATATTGGCGACCATGCCGAATCTGGGGATTTCGTGCCTCATTTCTGCAAAACAAAGAGGGTTAGACCCTTACCCCCACCGGACTCGACTATTTAACATCAATAATTAGCAAAGAGCATTTAGTTCCCCAAATAAATGCACAGAACGTGAAGGTGTCCATTTGGGTTCCAGGGAAACCCAATGGACTTTGGATAAGGCTATCATAAAGGCTATGGTGCGGAAAACACATTAGCCCGACTAGGTTTGACCATGATGCATGCAACATTACAATAGAGTAAGGTTTCTATAGGGTTTTAGACCGGTACCCTTGAGCGGACAACTCAAGGGGGAAGGCACGGAACTGTCGACTGCACCGCTGATCGACTAGTTTTACCGCAAATACGCCTTTTCGAATTTAGGAGGTAGCAATATTGGAATAGCGCAACCACTCATTGTAAGCGTTGCTATAGGAATTTTTTTTTTGGCACGAGTGGAATATGTATGCGGAGCATGATATGCAATAAATAACATTTAAACAAATAGGCATGTATTCACGTTGAGGAAAGCGGTAAAGAAAGGAAATACAACAGTTACAATGGAAAGCGGTTACAAAGAAAACATGAAGACATGTCAGTTTCATTCAGGTGAAATAAATACTTGCAACAATTAAACATTTAACAACATATAACGGGGAATAGGAAAATGTGTAAGCATTTAAATAAAAATTGAAGGTCCAAATTCACAAGACGGCTTGTAATGGTATAAGCCTAGGGAAAGTCCCCAGCAGAGTCACCATGCTGTCGCGCCCCCCTTTTTCCTCACACGGGTCCGGTACGCGGAGATCGGGTTTCATGACATTCTGGGCAACTCCTTCAAGGAAAAGGTTTAAGGAAGAGTCGCCACCTAACGATTTTATGGTGCGTTAGGGCACCTAGAATAATTAACTCATAAACTAGTTAGCATTACCAGAGATTGTGTAAGGTCTTGAAGTTATCCCAATGGGAAGATGTTAGGCACCCCTCAAGATCCACAACTGTGGGTCCCATCCAAGTAGTTTTGTGAATTTGGACAGTAAATAAATGACAAGCAAGGCTCATGTAGGAGGGGGTTTCAAGTAAATACTTAAAAGAATTTTAAAGAATAGCAAAGTAAAATCATTTGAATGAAAATGTCCTAGGTTTTAAATAAATATGTATCACATCAAGGCAATACCTGGTATGTCACGCCTCAAAGAGGGGCTACACGTGGTATTAGCGCACCAGTCATCATATCCATATTCTACCCTTCCCACCCCGTTAAGGTATTTAAAATGCGTGTGTCGGTCACGAAGCTTATTGCGTGCTATTATCCGTCCCATTCTATAAGTCCTGGAGGGTATTTAGGACTACTAATCCTACAAGGTGAGTACTAGGCTGAACCCCTAGGTTTAAAAGGATAAAATTCTAAGCGACATGTAAAACAAATAGGACTACGGATATGGGGAACACATAATAGGAAGCTATGAGGCTCACAGACCCCTCCACAGGTAAACGCATAAATAGCACGTCTCAAACACAATCAAAGTCTCAAAGTCAGGATTTAAAACAGGAATTCCGAGTTGGAAAACAGTAGGCTTCAGCAGGTTTTAGCAAAAAGGAACGATTTTGAAAACTCAGTAACAAAGCAGGAAATTCACTTGAAACAGAGTAGTTTAAGAGGAGAATGATTGATCTTAAAAAAATTCCAGTAATTTAAAGACAGGAGCAGGAATTAAAAAGTGCACAGCAATTTAATGAAGTCCCTAGTAAAAGTAAACGGGAAGCTTTAGAGAGATCAGTAAAGCATGATTTTAAAATAACAGAAGGATCAAAAGGGGAAGTGACTTTAAAATATTCATCAGTTCAAAGCAGAGTAGAAGCCAGTAGTTTAAGGAAAACTTTAATGAAAGGAGAATGAGTAAGCTATTTCAGAAACCAGTAGTTTTAAAAAATAGAGAAAGGATTCGAACAGAATGATTTTGTAGAAAGGATAATTGTTTGGAAAATCCATTAATTGTTAGGCAAAGCAAGAGTGAAAACAGTAACAAACAGCAAAGTTTTAAAGATTTTATAAGAGACTAAAGATCACTTTTAATACAAGCAAGACATAGAATGACCCATTTTGGTTTTAAGGAATATTAGACCTAAGGTTTGCCTAGGCGTGCGTATATACTGATTATTTGTTAAAAAAAGTGAAATACATATTTAACACTGATTTTAAGGGCATGAAGGATAATGCATTTGCAAAGGAAAAAACATTTAAACCATTGAACACGATTTTAGCGGGGTTCCTAGATTTAATACGTAATGACTAGGTGTTTGATAGTGTATAACTTGAAACCACATGCTGAACGCAGAGTCCTAGAGAACATGATATCTAATGCTCACATGGGTACCTAAAACATGGTTTCTAAATGTAGTGCTTATGAGAATGAAACAGTAGTAACATTATGGCAATTTCATTACTTTATCAGAGTTGTTAATGGTAAGCAGGGCTTGTGAGATGTCATGAATATAATATATATGCTGAAATAATAAACCTAAGCATAATTTCTAATGCATGAGATGCATGTACTGAACAGGATGTCTATTGCACACATAGGGAAGTAAACCTCTGGTCATGCTTTCTACCCGTTACTATACTAAACATGCATAACCCCCTCCCATATCCACTATCCAGCCCCAATTATTCGTTTACAAATTATTACAAACCAAGAATAATAAATTACATCACTTAAAGGAAAATAAGAAGCTAATTCTATAGGGAGCCTTCAATCAGGCCCATATCTCCCAACCTCAATCCTTTCGAGTTTCACAGCCTTACATGGTCTTGGTGCGGCAAACCTCCCTAGGGCCTCGTGGGTCCCTGGCCAATACCAGCACCCAGACATATTTGCCAAAGTTGTGCATGTGCAGTGTGGAATCACAAATATCAGTGCGTCAAAGTTCAGAGGGAACTCAAGAGGTTCCCTAAGCAATGCTTACACTGAGGGGGTGGAACTTAAGTTTCTAGGAATAGTGTGAAGTGTTAGGAGTGAGTTTAAAAGAGGAACATAGATTTTGGAAAAGAGTTCAGTTGAAAAACTCTACAACTCAAGAATTATTTTGTAAAAGAAAAGCTTTTGAAAATAGTAGTAAGGTCAGAGAAGTAATAGACTAATCAAGCAATCAAAGGCAATGGGGATTGGGGACAAATAAGTCACATAATAGGCAGAAGAAGATACATAGATTCGATAAAAAACTTGACTTGAACATAGTTGCAGAAATGAGAGAGGTTCAGGGGATCAGGGGACAGCAGGATTCAATACTAAGCATTACACAATTTGTAGGATACTAGGAATAGACAACAACATATAAGCATTACTGATTCAATCAGAGCATGTAAATCCTAAGGATGGAAAGTAATGATAGATAAAACAAAGAGACTAATTGCATGTAACAGTAACCAAGAGCAAAAGAAGAGAGTAGTAGAGCAAAGAGCTTTGTAAGAAAGATAGAGTTTTCAACACAAGTCTGTGTGTGTCTGTGTTATTGAAAAACATAGAGTATTTATAGTTGAAAACAAGTAGTAAAAAATAAAGTAAGAATTACAAGGGCATGGTAATAAAAGAAGACATAATGCAATCAGTGTAAGAAAAATACACGGTTCCCTTAAATCAAGGAGTTCAAACTTAGAAATGGTAAAGGCATATATCCATATAAGGTAAATGAAAATCAGTACAAGGTTTAAACAAGGAAAAAATCCAGGTCTATCAAGTAACAGGTGACTCGGAATTAATTAACCAAGAAATCAATACAATCATTCCCATAATTCAAGGGATTCAAATTAAAACGGTAACATATATAGGCAAGGTAAAGGATCAGTCAAAAATCAATCAAGGAAAGAATCAGGTTTACTAAGCAATAGGGTAAGCAATTAAGACCAAGGTTCAAAATATTTTAATTAAGGCAACAACCAATAAGAATAAATTACCACAGACGAGTCAATCAATTTGGATAGCAATAAAAGGAAGGTCTGTCAATCAAACCTCTATGTATGGAGTCTAGCATATAATCATATAAGAGTCACAATCGTGTAAATAGACAGTAGTACTCAGACATAGTAGACAAGCAAGTTAAAAGATGCAAGTCGGAACAGCCCTAGTACTCATAAGCATAAGTGAAGATAAAGAGGCTCAGTAGCACTCATTCAAACAACATAGTCGCAGAGACTCAAGCAAATAGAAATGAACAGTCATGCCAGTACACATAATCACGTATAGAGGTCTAGGAAAATTAGGGTTTCAACATAGGCAAGTTAGAAAGCGGTAAGAACATAGAATCATTTGAGATATGCATAGAATAGTTTAAACGTAAAGAAGAAATCAGTTTAAAACAAGCGTAGAAAAACTCAGAGAAACCCTAATATTGTTTTTAAAAGTAAGCAGGAAATGTTTATAGCTGATGGGTCTTAAAGATCGAGTTGAGAATAGTGTAAAACATAAAGGAATAAGCTTAAATCGCTAAAAATACTAGAGATTTAAGGGGTTTAGGTCAAAAATTAGGGTTTCATAAGAAACCAGAGACAAATAGGAGAACATGTCGTGAAACTCAAAGGTCACGGTGGTTCTGGCATAGTCGAGTCAAAACCCACCGGAGAAAAGCCGGAAACAACCCAAGCAGGAGCTCCAGTAGTGAGTTGGACAGGTTGAGACCATTGGAGGCTTCAGAGATGAAGTGAACCGGAGAGAGGAGGCATCATGGAGACTGGTGGTCGAAAGGATGGTGGTCGGAGATGGCCGGAGAAAGGCGGAGCTTCATCGGAGATGGGGGGAACAGGGAAGGTTCTAGAGAACCAGAGAGAGAGAGACGGGGAGGTAGAGGGACAGATGAGTGTTGGAAAATGAGGGGTTTGGGGGGGTCGTTTGAGTTAATTTAGGGAAGGATGGATCTGGGTCGTTGATCTCATTTGATCAACGACTCAGATTAAATTAGGGGTTGGGCCGAGTTAGTTTTAGGATTGGGCTGGGGGGTAAACTTGGGTTAGAGATCAGGTGGGGTTGGGTATAATTGGGTTATAATTTGGCTAGGATTTAAATAAATGTGGCAAGATGTTAAGTACCCCCTAAAAATAGATAATTAATTAGTTAAAATAGCTAATAATTGTATAAAAATGAAATTAAGTTAAAATAGGTTAAATTACAGTAATTAACTAAGATCAAGTGTAAAAATGCATAAATTTCGAATTGAAACAATACAAAATGCTCAATTGAGCCATAATTGTAAAATTGTTGTAATTAAAATTAAACGAGACCCAATTGGCTAATTTGTGAAATAATTGAATCTTAATGGAAAAAAAATGATTTAAAGTAGCATACTAAGCTGGGAAACATTTTTGAAATTATTTATAACATAGTTTATGAATTATTTAAATATGAAATATTAAATAAACAGGAAAATAATTTAATAAAAAATAGGAAAAAATAGGAAAATGCTCATTATTACAAAGAGTAATTTCTAGAGCTGGTATGCAAGTTTGAAAATAATTTGAGGAAAAAATGGGTATCAACGCCATCTCCACCACCTACTTATCAGCCACAATCTCCCAGATATTCCCAACCAGCTTATGTTTACCATACCTACAACTCTCAACCATCTCACTTCCAATCTCCTCCTGCTCGCCAAAATTTCCCGACACCTCGACCCAACTTTGATCGCTGGCCTCCTAAATAATACACCGCCATCGCTGAGCCTATTGACAAGCTATATGAAAGACTGAAAGCTGCTAGTTGCATCACTCATATCCCTGCTGTAACCCTTGAGAATCTCTCTCAATGGGTTGATCCAAATAAGACATGTGCATACCATTCCGGCATGAAGGGACACACAATTGATGAATGCCACTCACTAAAAGATAAGATACAATCTATGATTGATATTAAGTTCATTCTAGCAAAGTAATATACTCCCAACGTCCGCAACAATCCACTCCCAGACCATAAGGGTGGAGGTGTCAACATGATTGAGATAGAAGAAGATTAGGACCCAGAGGGGTCGATCGGGTTGATCATAGAAAGTGATGACCCAAAGAAGCCAGCAGTTACTCTTAATCCCATCATAGAACAGATTCAACCATCTGGAGGTATTGAGGTAACGACGTCGGTCGCACTTGAGTTTGAAGCGGCACCGCCTACAGACGCACATGTGCCGTTCGAGGTTGAAGTTATGCCCCTTCTAAGGCACCAGTTCCATTCGAAGTGAAAGTAGCTGTACCAATCGCAGTGGCGGTGTCAACCACGCCACCCTTTTACACCAATGCTAAGATGTGGGATTATGTAGCTGAGGCAAGAAGGAAAGGAAATATCAAGATAGAAGAAGCTACCGCTGCACAGGGAATGACAAGGACCGACAGGGTCTATACACCTGAACATTTGAAAGAATCCAGTAAGAAGGCTTCCAACAGACCACCCATCATTGAGACAGGACCGGATGATCTTTGGAGGAAGGTGCAGGCCAAAGAATATTTTTTCATTGATCAGTTGAACAAGACCCCAGCCCAGATATCCATTATGTCATTGCTACAAAATTCAGAGACGCACTAGAATGCTTTGATGAAAGTGTTGAACGAAGAATGTGTTCCAAATAACATCACCTGCGGGAAATGGACAACATGGTAGGACAAGTATTGGAAATTCATAAGATCACCTTCCACGAGGACAAACTGCCACCTGAAGGGTTAAGTCATAATAAAACACTGCACATCACCGTGCAATGTGAGGACTACTTCATCACTAGTATTCTGATTGAAGAGGGATCCAGCCTCAACATCTGTCCATTGACAACACTCAAGAAATTGGGCAAGGGGATGTACGAGATAAAAGAAGGGTCGATGAATGTGAAAGCTTTCGATGGTTCTCAGAAGTCCACCATCGGTGAGATCAGCCTTTGTCTGCAAATGGGACCTACATGGTTCGAGGTTAACTTTCAGGTGATAGACATATTAGCGTCCTATAACCTGTTATTAGTACGGCCGTGGATACATGTCGCTGGGGCTGTAGCATCAACATTACATCAGGCAGTAAAATTTGAGTGGAACCACCAGGAAGTTATCATTCATGGGGATGGAAGCTATCCTATCTGTAGTCGCCAAACCATCCCGGTGGTTGAAGGTAAAAGAAGGCTGGGTGGAGAAACCTACCCCCATATTGAACAAGTCAACGCAATAGACAAAGACAAGTGGTGGGACAGTAAGATTGCAAGCATACTAAACTGGAGTGGGTACGAGCCTAGCAAAGGACTCGATAAGAATCTTCAGGGGATTTCCAAGCCAATACAGCTGAAGCGCCATGGCACCACTTTTTGTTTGTGATACAAGTATACATGGCAAGAGTACAAGAACTGGTCGCCACCATGGCGCGGTCCTTATTACCCGTTGGAACAAACCTATACCGCATCTGGAGCATACCTTTCAGCAGGTCAATATTATGTGGGGGTCAGAGGAAGAAGAAGCACTAGCAGCCCCGAAAAACCTATTCCTGGAAGACGATGATATGGACTGTTGCGTCATTGTTGTGGAGGAGGAGTAGGAAGGCCCTTCCGTTCAAGCTGTGAGCAAAGGATCATCCCTTAAGAATTGGACTATCAGAACAACCAGGGTCCGACGAGTCCCGTGGTAGCAAGGTTGAAGAAGCATTGTTTATTTTTTGTTTGCTAAATGATTTCATTTCTGCATTTTTCATTTCTACAATAAGATCTTCAATGCTCTAAAAATATGTACTCAATTTATCAAAAGCACGCTTATGTTTTCATGAATCAATATTTATTATTATCATTTTTTCTCATTACTTTATCTATACAACATTACTATTACTTGTCTTGATGAACTAATGACTGTGACATGCAACGAGACAACGCAACAAAAGGATAGTGATTCAGAAGAAGAGGTGATAGCATACCTTAAGAATTGGACTATCAGAATAGACCTAAGTCCAACATGGACGAGACTAAGGCTGTCAACCTGGGAGATTCAGAAATTGTCAAAGAAACTCGCATCAGCATTCATTTGTCAGCATCAGAGAAAGATGAATATACACAGTTCTTGAAAGAGTATGAAACTATATTTGCATGGTCGTACGATGACATGACTGGTCTGAGTACATCCATTGTGGCGCACAAATTTCCAACCAATCCAATGTGCCCGCCAGTAAAGCAAAAGTTCAGAAAATTCAAGCCTGACGTGAGTTTGAAAATCGAGGAAGTTACCAAGAAAATCAACGCCAAGGTTCTCAGGGTAGTTGAGTGTCCAACATGGTTAGACAACATCGTTCTAGTGCCTAAGAAGGATGTAAAAGTAAGGGTTTGTGTCGACTACCGGGATCTCAACCGGGCTAGTCTGAAGGATGATTTCCCTCTTCCAAACATACACATCCTGAGAAAACGATTTTCATTACGTCGTGGGGAGTGTATTGCTACAAGATGATTCCATTCGGTCTGAAGAATGCTGGGGCCACCTATATGAGGGCTATGACAACTATCTTCCACGATATGATAACAAAGAGATCAAGGTGTATGTGGACGACGTCATTATCAAGTCCAGGAAAGCCACCAACCACATAGCAGATATGAGGAATTTCTTTAATAGGTTGCGAAAATACAATCTGAAACTAAACCCCGCAAAGTGTGCATTCGAGGTTCCCGTAGGGAAATTGCTCGGGTTCATGGTCACCCATCGAGGGATAGAATTGGATCCGTCAAAGGTCAAGGCCATACAAGAGTTACCACTGCCGAGGAACAAGAAAGATGTGATGAGTTTCCTAGGCCTCCTTAAATACATCAGCCAGTTCATAGCTCAATCCACGGTCATATGTGAACCAATCTTCAAGATGCTGAAGAAAGATGTTGCGACCAAATGGACCGAGGATTATCAAAACGCCTTCGACAGAATTAAAGAGTACTTGTCTTGGTACCGCTAGAGCCAGGTAGACCTTTTCTACTCTACCTTGCAGTATTAGATGGAGCTTTCGGCTACGTTCTGGGGAAGCACGACGAGACAAGAAGAAAAGAGTAGGCTATTTATTATTTGAGTTAGAAATTTACTCCATACGAGGCACAGTATTCTGTATTGGAACGTACCTGTTGTGCTCTAAAATGGGTAGCGCAGAATATATGGCATTACTTTTGTGCCTACACCACATATCTCATATCAAGTATGGATCCCTTGAAATACATCTTTCAGAAGCCCATGCCCACCGACAAGCTGGACAAGTGGCAAATCCTGTTGAGTGAGTTCGACATTGTCTATGTGACTCAGAAATCAGTCAAAGGACAGGCGTTGGCAGAACATCTTACTGAAAACCCAGTGGATGGGGAATACGAACCCTTGAAAACGTATTTTCCCGATGAAGAAGTGTCATTCATAGGAGAAGATATTGCAGAATCCTATGACGCTTGGAGAATGTTTTTCGATGGAGCAGCAAATTTCAAAAGAGTCGGCATCGGAGCTATCCTAGTATCGGAAACTGGTCAACATTATCCGGTATCTGCTAAACTCAGATTCCCCTACACCAATAATATGGCAGAATATGAAGCCTGTATTAGACGGCTCAATATGACCATTGACGTGAATATCTAGGAGCTACTAGTAATTGGTGATTTAGATTTTCTAATACACAAAGTACAAGGAGAATGAGCTACTAAGAATTCCAAGATACTGACGTATCTGCACCATGTGCAGGAATTGAGAAAGAGGTTCACGAAGATAGAATTTCGGCACGTCCCTAGAATTCATAACGAGTTCGCCGATGCATTGGCTACTCTATCATCCATGATACAACATCCAGATAAGAACTTCATTGACCCTATTCCGGTGAAGATACATAGCTAGCCGGCCTACTGTGCCCGTGTTGAAGAGGAAGTAGACGAAAAACCATGGTTCCACGATATCAAGGAGTATTTGTCAAAGAGAGAATACCCAAAGCTGGAAAATCACATTCAGAAACGCACTCTTCGGAGATTGTCCAACAACTTCTTTCATAGTGGAGGAATCCTGTACCGGAGAACTCCTGATTTGGGATTGCTAAGATGTGTCGACGCAAAAGAAGCATCCAAACTACTTGAGGAGATACATGCTGGGACTTGTGGCCCACGTATGAATGGCTTTGTCTTGGCCAAGAAGATACTCAGGGCCGATTATTTCTGGATGACCATAGAAACGGACTGCATCCAGTACGCCCGGAAATTCTACCGATGTCAGGTACATGCATATATGATAAAGGTACCCCCAAATGAGCTCAATGCAACAAACTCGCCTTGGTCGTTCGCCACCTGGGGAATGGACTTCTTTAGACCGATCGAGCCTACCGCCTCCAATGGACACAGGTTCATCTTGGTAGCAATTGATTATTTCACTAAATGGGTCGAACTAGTATCCTACAAAGCAGTGACTAAGACGGCTGTGGCAGACTTTTTCCGCGACCGTATTATTTGTCGGTTCGGAGTTCCAGAGTCAATCATCACCGACAATGGCTCTAATCTCAACAGTTACCGTATGAAAGCTATGTGCGAGACTTTCAAGATCAAGCACAAAAATTCCACAGCCTACAAATCTCAGATGAATAGAGCCGTAAAAGCCGCCAATAAGAACATCAAGAAGATATTGAGGAAAATTATAGAAAAGCACAAACAATGGCACGAGAAGTTATCATTTTCCTTGCTGAGATATCGCACCACAGTCCACGTATCAACCGGGGCTACCACTTACTTGCTGGTTTATGGTACAGAAGTTGTCATTCCCGCTGAAGCAGAGATTCCTTCCTTGAGAATCATACAAGAAGCTGAGCTCAACGATGCAGAATGGGTAAAGAGTCGTTATGAGCAACTGGCCCTCATAGATGGGAAAAGAATCAATGCAATATGTCATGGTCAACTTTATTAGAAAAGAATGTCCAGAGCCTTCAACAAAAGAGTCAAACCAAGACAGTTCACACCGGGGCAGCTGGTGTTAAAGAAAATCTTTCCCCATCAAGATGGAGCCAAAGGGAAATTCTTTCACAACTTGCAAGGTCTGTATATGGTTCATCGAGTATTGACAGGAGGAGCACTTATACTTGTAGAAATGGACGGAGAAGTCTGGCCAAAGCCAATCAATTCAGATGCAGTCATACGCTATTATGTGTAATACTTTATGCTTTTGTCAATGATGTAAACTGAACTATGCCTGACCTGATTCCCGTTTAAGAGGGGGTATGTAGGCAGCCCTATGGGTTCGGTCATAATTCAATAAAAATTTCATTTTCCCCAACAATTGGAAACTGGGGCAGAATTTTGAGGAGGACCCTCAAAATTCCGTAGCATGAGAGGTCGCAATGTCTTGAACCGTGTCACAGTCATCGGTTCATCTAAATTATTTAAAAATATATGTTTATATTATATCTTTACAAAATCATGCATACTTACTCTTGAAAATAGATCTGTTTAGCAAACGCTACCCCGATGATATGAAAAGGATCATCAGACCAAGCCGAGAAAGTCTAGCAGAGCCAGCGAGGATACGAACCAACCTTCCCCATTTACAGAACTCACAATTTTTTCTTTGGATGCAGGAACAAATAATAAGCATGCAGAGAAGTCACAAATTTCAACACAGTTGCAAATGCTAAAGTTCATTGTCCGCACAAAGAACGAAGCTGTTGAAAGACACGAAAACCATCGCACTTGCCGACATTTGCTATCATCACAAAAGATAACGTGCTCTGCAGTCCCAAGGCTCATAACAATCGCAATACCACGATCTACTACCAGCTAAGAAATTCTACTGTCATTTACTCCACTTGCATAAGGCTAACTTTCGGCCTTCCTCTGCATAAGGCTAACTTTCTTCCTTCCTCTGCATAAGGCTAAGCTCTACCTTCCTTTGCATGAGACTAAGCGCTGTCTCCATTCTGCATGAGGTTAAGTTATACCTCCACTTGCATAAGGCTAACTTTCTGCCTTCCTCTGCATAAGGCTAAGCTATGCCTTCATTTGCATGAGACTAAGCTCTGTCTCCATTTTCCATAAGGTTAAGCTCTACCTCCACTTGCATAAGGCTAACTTTCTTCCTTCCTCTGCATAAGGCTAAGCTCTGCCTTCATTTGCATGAGACTAAGCTATGTCTCCATTTTGCCTGAGGTTAAGCTCTATCTCGACTTGCATAAGGTTAAATTGCAGCCTTCTCTGCATAAGGATGATCTTCTGCCTTCCATTTGCATGAGACTAAGCTCTCCATTCTGCATGAGGTTAAGCTCTACTTCCACTTGCACAAGGCTAACTTCATGCCTTCCCTCTGCATAAGGCTAAGCTCTGCCTTCCTACCCTGCATGAGGCTATGCTCCGCCTCCAATTTACTTTTTGCCGAGACTAAGCACTATCTCTCGAGCATTATTTACTTTGCTTTTCTTTCGGGCTAAGCTCTGCCCTATGAGTCGCAAGACTAAGCTCTGTCTTGTCAGCATCATGCTACTGCATCTCATGGGCTGAAATATCGCAAACTTGTCCAAAGGCGTCATCGTTCGGAGGCACCATCTTCATGGCCCGAGAACATCATGTCATGGCCTGAGGATCTCTCTCAATATTGCATATCATTATTCTAAGGCATCATCATTCGGAGGCACCATCTTCATGGCCCGAGAACATCATTTCATGGCCTGCGAATCCTTCATCAAACAATTCATGGCCCAGGATGTCATGGTCTAAGGACGTCATCCTTAACCGTCCAAAGACAACATTCATAGTCCAACAGTAACTTGCATCATGTTTAATTTATGCACCATATACGCTTGTATTGCTTTATTTGCAGGTAACCCGGCGAGCGACGACTATCCTAGCAGGAGCGATCCCGCTCCAGTTCTCCTAACCATATCAAGCTTAACCGTTCCTGTAAACCAATCACTTATCCAGCCTTAGATGTTGCGTCCGTTCTTGTTATAACCCCATCTGTATACTTCGCCGATGGATCCGGAACTATATACTTCGCCAGGGATATGTAGGTAGCTTAAAAACCAGGGTGCGACCTAAATCTCCCTAATTATTTCACTCGTCAAAATTGGCCATCATATCTTTACCCGACAAACTCTTTCATCCTTTTCGGGTAAAGAGGGGCAGTTGTTGATACCCAATTTTTCCTCAAAATAATTTTTAATTGCCTATATAGCCTCAAAATCATGCATTAATAGCAATTGGTATTTTTTCAGAATTTTGCTTATATTTTTATTAATTCATTTTAATTTATCCAGCATTTTATTTCCAATAAATAATTACAAAAATACATTACAAATGATTTCAAAAGCCTTTCTTGATTTATTTTATTATTTTAGGGTCCTATTAAGACCAAATTATTGCATAATCAGCCAAATTGGCACCTTTTGGCTATAAATGCAGTAACTTTGAAATTATAGCTCAATCATATGATTGCATACTATTTTTTATCTAGTAATTAACCATTTATATTTTTAAAATACTAAGTAATCATTTTAAATTATTTTCTAAGCATGAATTCATTTTTTACAATTATCAGCTATTTATAAATTATTGTTAGTTAATTTAATTGAGTATTTAACAACTAGCCATTTTTATTTTAATTATAGCCTATGCTAATCTGATCCCAAACCCAATTAAATGGACCAAAGACCCCAAGCCCAACACCTAAATCCTACCCGACCCAATCCCTTACTTAATCTTGGCCGTTGATCAAAATTGATCAACGATCCAGATTCCCCTTACCTAAAATAAACCATAAAGACTACCCTTCCCCCCTCTCATTTCTCTCCATCTCCCCCCCGCCGTTACCCTCTCATGTCTCTCAAATGCTCTCTGCTAAAATCGTCATGGTCCTCACCGGTCGTCGACTTGCCGGTCTTTATGGTGGTCTCACCACCCTCCGAGCCCCGTGGTTCTCCTTCCTACGCCGGGTATCACTGCCTTGAGGCCCTCAAAGGAACCGGATGGCAGTTCACTCACCTCCCAGGTTTTTCTCATGTCATTCTCCGGCCATCCATGGCCGTCCGAGTAAGATCTTACCATTTCTGGTTAAGACCTGTGATTTTGAGCCGAGTTTCTTTCTCTTTGGGTTGTCTCTATGAAACCCTAACTACTAGTCTCTGATTTTCTTAGATCTGTGATAGATCTTGGCATATAATGAGATATTTTGTTGTTTTCAAAGTTTTTTTTTCTGATTTTCCTAAAGTGACTCTTCATCTTCAAAACTAGGGTTCTTAAACCCCGTTTCAAATCAGTTTTTCTTTCTGATTTTTAGTATTATCCCATTATTCTACTATGTTTGAGCGTTTATTTGAGCTTTTCCCTTTTTGTCCGATTTACTTTGTTAAAGCCCTAAGTTTTCTTGGTTTTTTTTCATATGTGATTCTGAGTACTTGTTCGATTAATTTGCATATGTGTTCCTTTCTCGTGAATACTCTATGATTTTGTGATTTTTACACTGTGATTGCCTTTTAAAGTTTCTGATTTCGATTACTCCTGTCTATTATGTGTGCTAAGCTCTGATATTCTTTGATTTTGTCCATCAATGTTGTTGATTCTCCGTTTATTCTGTCTACTCTGTTAATTTAGACTATGCTCTATATGAATCCCTAATTTTTACCCTACTCGTCTTCTTAGGGTTCTGATTTTGTCTATTACATGTTTATCACTCTTATTCTCATAAGGTTATGCTAAATAGGTGCCATTTTCTATTTATGAATCCCTGAATCTTTGTGATTGATCCTCCACTGATTTTTGTAATATTTTGCACTGATTTTAACCTTTTAAAACATTTCCTTACCTTATTCTATAGTCGACTATACTGTTAAACTGATTCTCAAGTCTTTCCTTAATTATAACATTATGAATCTAGTCTCTATTACGTGTGATATACCTGTATTATACTTATGCTACTTTATTTATGTGTTATAATCAGCTTTACATGATTCCTTTCCTTTATTTTAAACATGTCTACTACCATTTGAGTATGATTCCTTAATTAAAGGAAATCCTCATATTAATTTGATTCTAATTGACATGTACTTCTATAATTACTGCTGAACTATTACTTTTACCTTATTCTTCTATCTGTTTTAAAACTATATGTACATTAGTCTTTCATTATCAAACACACGAACACACTATTCAAAACTCTCTCTCTTATACAAATTTCTCCTCTGCTCTCTCTTGTCTTTGGCTACTATACTTTTGGTTCTTCATTTTGTCTGTGCTCTCTTCTATACTGGTATGTCCTAGTTTCAGTTTGAGTCTCAAAAACAACATGTTTCTTTTATTACTCCAATTCATCTTGTTCTTAGTTTGTTTTTACTTGTGGTTTAGTTGTTCAAATTGCAACTAATGTGTGTCTATTTTATTGCCTATCAACATGTTTCTGAATATGTATCCCCTTCCTTAAAACTCAACATGCTTATGTAATAATACCTCCTTTCTAGTATACCTTACTATGACACTGATTTACCTAGTTTTCTATGATTATTGAACTGAACCTTTTGTGGAAAAACAACTTGTTCCTAGTTCTGTGTAAGTTTGAAATATATGCTACTTTAACCCCCTTAGGATTTCTGGATTCTAAACGTATGTATGACTCTGCCCATTGTGTGCTTACACTTACATGTTCTATACTTGTCGCCAATCCCTCATTACCATATTTGTGATTACTGAACATGTTCTTGTTCTTTGTTCTATGTGTGCTGCTGAACTTGATTGATCCTGAGATTAGAATGTTGTTTACATGACTACCCTACTCATTTTGAGTTGTTTTACAAAATAAAGTCTTCTACTATTTTTGCAAAACTCAATTTGAACCAGTCCTTCTTGTTTAAACTATTTTCCCACTCAAATTGTTTTTTCAAAACTATGTCAAGCACTCTCACTCTCACTATGAAATCTGGGTGTGAGCACTGCCCGGGATCCCTTGAGGTCTTTAGGTACTCTGACACACCCGGATTTAAGTGAAAGGTTGTGAAATACCACTTGGCATTGGGAATTCTGGAAATCTTAGCCTATTGGTAGGCTCCCTATAGTATAACTTGTTGTTTTCTTATCTACTTAATGGTTTGTAATAATTTATTATAAAAAATATTGGGGATGGATAGTGGAAAAAGGGAAGGGAAGCTATACATGTTATAGATATCAAAGGGTGGAAACCATGCTCCTAGGTTTACATTCCTTTTGTGCGCAATAGAATTCATGTTTAGGACTAATGTGTGCAAAGCATGTCATGCATTAGATACCATGCCTCCTAGGTTTCATATATACTGTCTCAGCATCTCATTTTCGTATTATCACTATCACATAGAAATCCTATTCTAGGATAAACACACTAATATAAACTACTACTCATGTCTAATAATGTTGTAACCTGCTGAGCATCTAGAAATCCTGCTTTTAGGAATTTTTCATATGAAACACTCTGCCTTATACATACACATTAGATATCATGCTTTAGGTCTTTTACATTATTTCAGCATCTCATTTGGTATGCTCACTATCACTTAGAAATCTTGTCCCCAGGGTAAATGATAACACTAAGCTGCTACACATGCAAAATCATGTCTAATAAAGCTGTAACTTTCCTATGCACTTAGAAATCCTACTCTAGGAAACTCTACAACCGTGTTGCGTATCTAAAACCCTGCCTAGGATTTTGCATGAAAGTCACTCTACATTCTGTATGTGCATACTAGATATCATGTTTAGGGACTCACTCGTTCAACTACACCTAGTTAACTACTGATGCATAAAGGTTGACATAAAAATAGTTTTACTTTGTTTCTAAACAACTGGTAATAATTTTGTATCCTTTTAACACATAGAACAACATGTTTAGGTAAAACAATTTGTGACAGTTTTCTTTAATAAGTCTGGTAACATATTATACACTCTCCTACGCCTAGGCAAGCCTTAGGTGATTAAAATGGCTAAAAATGGAAATCTGCCTATTTGTGCATGCTACCTAATGCTTAACAAGTTTAAAATCAGTAGGCAAACTGGTTAGGCCCCTGTTTTTGAGTTATAAAAGGAATTTGTATACCTCTTGTATTATGATACTCATCTAGATACCATGTCCTAGGATTCTACTACCCTTATTTGTGTTTGAGTCATGCTGCTTATATGTATTACATGTGGAGGTAAACCTGAGCCTTTTATTTGTTCATTCATGTACTATTTGCTGAAGTCTTATGTGTTATTGCTTGTCGGCTTAGTATTTTCTCCTTGAAACCTTAGGGGGTCTGTCTCGAACTTCCTATAGGTAGAGGTCCTAAATTCCTCAAGTGCCATTAAGAAGGGACAGGTAACAACACGCAATAGAGGTCGTTAATTAAAATTCGCTTAAATAACTGCTAAGGGGTGGGAAAGGGTAGATATGGATATGATGACCGGTGCGCTAATGCCACGTGTAGCCCCTCTTCTGAGGAGTGATTATCGGGCATTGTAATGATGTGATCCTATAGGATAAATAACCTAGGACTTCCCCATATCCTTTGCATATGTGTTTAAATTGTATCTCTTTAAAAAACCCTCTTCAGGCTTTAATCTTTTCATGTGTACTTTCACATGTGTTCTTAGACTACGAATTCTCTCAAAACCGTAACTTGTTTAAATTTAATTGCCTATTTGTTACTTGCTTAAATTCACAAAGTTGTTTGGCCGGGAATCACAATTGTGGACTCTAAGGGGTGCCTAACACCTTCCCCTTGGAGTAATTTCAAGCCCTTACCCTATCTCTGGTTATCCAAGTCTATGTTTGTAAATGACCTTTAATAGGTGCCCTAACACACCTTAACTCGTTAGGTGGCGACTCTCCGATTCCTTGCATACCCCTTTCCCAAAAGAAAATGAGTTATCCCAATAATGTCAAGAACCCTGACCGATCCGAAAGGAGGAGTTAAAAAGGTGGCGTGACATACCCTAGTATATCCCTATTAGGGGTTTTGATTCGATTTTTTGACTGATTTCTGTGTGTTTATGAAATTTTATTTAGCCTATGTGTTTATTTGTGGAAACCTATATTTTCCTCACTTAAATCAGTACTATTTTGAATTTCTGATTCACTGATTTGCTCTATTAAAACCTATGTGATGATTCTTGATTATTTTCCTATTTTACACCTTTAATTATTTTCTTACCTTATTTGATTAGCCGTGATACTTACTGATTCCTCAAGATTGTTTCCTTAATTGAACTCCTGTTTATTTACCCCTAATTTCCCACTCTGTACTTAAGTCTTACTTGATTTTCTTTCATTAAATATGTCATGCCCTTTACCGTTGGGTAATACCCCTTAATTAAGGGAGACTATGTTGATTTTGTGCATAATTGATTCTGTAAGCTTCCTTAATTGCTGACTGATTGATCTCTTTTACCTTATTTTGTTTTTCTCTTAACTACTATATATACTCTCCCGCCATTCTCACTTCTAACAGACGAACATTAGTTCACCAGTACACTTACACTCTAAAAGCTCTTTGTTCTTCTCAGCTACTTGCAATACTCACTGATCTAGTCGGTTGTAATCCAAGGCTAGCCATTGCACAACATCTGTTTTACAATCTGTGTTTTCTTTTCCTAACTGGTATGTCCCTGATTAATTTTTAAACATAAACCCTATGCATTTCATTACAGCCTTAGTTCATCAATTATGAGTGCCACTCTTGTTCTTGTTTACTGCATTGTTTAATATGCCTAATCCTATCTTGTTCAACATGTGACAATTTCCTGTCTACTGCTTTACATAGCATGTCTCAATCTTGTTTGCTCAATATGTAATTAGCATGTCTAAACTACATTACATGTTTACTGTTTCACCTAGCATGTCTGGATCATGTTCTATTCAATCTGTGATTAGTAAGTCTAATCCCTAATGACATGCTTACTACTCTACTTGGTACGTCCAAATCCTGTTTGTTCCATGTGTAGTCAGCATGTCTAAACTATGGGTCCTTGTGTGGTGTTTGCCTAGGCAGTTCATTTGAATTCCTGCCTATTCTACCTTATTGATAAGATCATGCTAAGTTGTGTGCTTAATCCTGTCCAGTGCTAATGTGTTTACAACATGGCGTTACTATGATCTTAAATCTATGTCTCAATCATCTACCCTTTTATAACTAACTTATTAATTCTATAAAACTCTTGAAATTTTTTGTGCATCCTGCTGTTTTTGTGCTAAGTTATACACTGATGTGTATTCTATGTGTCCCCAATCCCCTCAATCCCTGTTTGGAATCTGTTTGCTAAGTATTCCCAATTGACGTGTGTTCTGATTTCTAAAGTGTTTCAATACTTTTACTTAAACTATTTACCACTAAACTATTCCTATTTTCAAAACCTCTTGACATCCTAGAGTCATCTCAGTACTGTTTTCTTGTCAAAAACTTTTTAAACTATGTCAAGCACTCTCACTTTACTCTTAAGTCAATAGGTTCTGCTCCTCCAGTGTGCGCACTGCCTTGGGATCCTATTAAGATTCCTCTAAACTCTGGCACACTAAGGCACCATTACAAACTGCACATACTCAACCCTTATTGTGAAAATGTCTGGGTGTGAGCACTGCCCGGGATCCTTGAGGTCCTTAGGGAAGTCTGACACACCTGGACATGAATTTGGTTATGAAATCCTTGGCATTTAAGACTACTGAAGGCACAGCTTTCCAGGTTTGAATTGGTCATGTTTCAGGCTCCCTATAACTTAATTTCTATTTTGTTTATGTAATTTATTCAATAATTGGTCTCTAATAATTATTTGTAAACAGATATTGGGGTAACTAGTGAAAAGGGAGGGTAGCTATATGATCTTATGGGCAACGCATGGTAGAAACCATGTTTCTAGGCTTTACATTATGCAAATCTGCATTAGCAATCATGTTCTAGGACTACTATGTCTATTTGCATTCAAACTATGCCAGATCTGTGCACTAGACACCCTGATTTAGGGCATTCACGTTTATTGTTATTGCATGTCATGTATCACAATGCAAATTTTTATTTTGTATAAGTATTGTCGCATAGAGATCCTTCTCTTAGGTCAATAGTTAACCTTAATAAAAATAGTCATCCCCTGCATGCATTAGATACCATGTTCTAGGAACACTGTTTGTATCCGTTTGGACCATGTCTATTTCAATTAAATAAATAACTATCCATGAAAAGGTTTTAAACAGCCTCACGCATAGGTATCATGTCTCTAATCACAAATTGGTATAAAGCATCCGTTATAACCTGTATCACTTAGATCAGCATGCTCATATGTCTAATAATCTTAAATTGTCAGACAACTCCTGTAATTGTGATTGCGTATAGTCTTACGCCTAGGCAAGCCTTAGGTGATTAATGTCTTTATACAAAACTGGAAACTGTGTTCTGGTCGTTTAAACCTGCTTAAGTCTTACAGGTTTTAAAATCAGTAGGCAAACTGATTAGGACCCTGCCATTGAGTTTTGAAACAGTGTCGCATATTCTGTGTATTGATGTTCACCTAGACATCCTGTCCTAAGTTATTTTCTAAAACTACATGAATATGTGTTTGAGACATGTTGTATGTTTGCCTATATACATGTGGAGGTAAACGTTTAACTTCTTTTTTCCCTATTTTCTCGTCCTACATGTTATTTGTTTGTCGCATAGATTTTTGCCTTTTAAATACCTTAGGATTGTCTAGAACCGCCCAGATTTAGAGGTCCTAAGCTCCTCTAGGACCACAAAGAAGGGACGGGTAACAACACGCTTAGAGTTCGTCAATAAAAGCTCGCTTAATAACCACTAAGGGGTGGGATAACGGGTAGAAAAAGGATATAATGACATGTGCACTAATGCAACGTGTAGCCCCTCTCATTGAGGAGTGATTACCGGGCATTGCATGGATATGATCCTATAAGATAAATAACTTAGGACCCCTTTATCCCATTTACATATGTGTTCTTAGACTAATTATCTGTTAAAACCTTATTTCTTTTACATATGTGTGCTTATACTACTTATTTGCACTTGACTAATTCACAAAATAAGTTTGGTCGGGACACACCGTTGTGGACTTTAAGGGGTGCCTGACACCTTCCCCTTGAGGTAACTTCAAGCCCTTACCCAATCTCAGGTAATATCAACTGGTTTTTATAAGTGACCCATAATAGGTGCCCTAACGCACCTTAATTTGTTAAGTGGCGACTCTTCAACTCTTTATACCCCTTTTACCAAAAGGAAACAAGTTGTCCTAATAATGTCGAACACCCTAACTATCCGCAAGGAGAAGAAAAAAGGGGGCGCGACAGCATGGCGACTCTACTGGGGATTCTAGGCTTTTACCATAACAAACCGCTTTGTGAATTTGTCTAAATGTGCCTTACTTTGTTAATACTTGCACCCTTTCCCTTTACCCTTTATGTGCAATTAATTGTTTATTTTCATAAGTATTTATTTTTCCAAAATGAAACTAACATATTTCTTTGTTTTCTTCTGTAACCGCTTTCAATTATAATTGTTGTATTTATCACTTTCATAATGTGCAAATACGTGACAACATGTTGTTTATTGCTTATTTATTGCTGCATAATCATACTCCACTCGTGCCTATACAAATCCTATAGCAACGCTTGATGAGTGGTTGCGCTCTTCCAATTTATATCACCCCCTAAATTCGGAAAGGCTTATTTGCGGTAAAATTCGTCAATCAGCGGTGCAATCGACCGTTCCGTGCCTTTCCCCCTCGGGTTGTCCGCTCGAGGGTACCGCTCTAGACCCCGATAGAAACCTTACTCTTGTTATACTGTGCATGCATGGTCAAACCTAGCCGGGTTAATGTGTCGTCCGCACAATAACCCTTTAAGACAAGCCTTGTCCAAAAGTCCATCGGGGTTTTCATTATCCCAACGGACGCAATCACGTTCTGTGCATTAATTTGGAGATTAAATGCCAATATTCTAATCATAAGTGTATAAATAGTCAAATCTGATGGGGCAAAGGGCCTAACCATTTTGTCTTGCAGAAAATCAGGAATGAAGTCCCCAGATTCGGTATGGTCAACATCTTCAAAGCGGCCAATACCGCCAAGAACTTCCGCAAAAGGCTTGGAATGATCATATTGCTTTCCATCACCCCAAGTGTATGACCTACATTCCGGACATATTTGCTCAGCCAGAAAATGCCAAAGAATGGGTGGAATTCTTTGACAATTTTACCAAAGAGCAAGTGCAATGGATGTTCGAATGGTTCCCGACGGACGATTTTATCATCAGGTCCAGGGATGCACCACACGCAGTGCTGATTGGGTTGAGAGGCATATACACTTATGTTCCTATTCGAGTCATGATGCAGGCGGGGAAGAAGCAGGTTGTACCAGGCGAAGATGGGTCACTTCATAACAGATTTCCAGGACAACGACGTCCCCTCCAAGTGACAAGCTCAACACATGTGGCACTGCAAAATCATCGTGGAGAAAAAATATTATTGAGCCAGATAGATACCATGCTGGATGTAAACCTCGATACCTGTCATGGTTGGAGGACGAAATAGATGGAGCAGTGAGGCCGGGGATCAATCAAGGCAATAGAATCATAGATGAAGATGTTGAGGCTCAGGCCAAGTACAACTGACTGCGCAAAAGGGTCCACGATTCGGAGAATGAGCACCGGGAAATACATGAGACTAATAGGAGGCTGCTCGAGGAGTGGAAAGAGATGTCTTTCATTGCCAACAATAAGCTGGAATATCTGGAGTGAGGTATGGTGGAGTTGGAGGGAAAAGTCATAAAAAGGATTGAGGATTGCCAGAACGCTGCGGGGAACGAAGGAGGACACTTGGCTAGAGCATACCTGTTGTTGGGACTGCGCGATCTGGGAAACTTGTTTGATGGAATCAAGAATATCGAATCTGGGGAAGGTCCTTCTAGGACCAAATAGGCTAGATTTACCTTTTGCTTTCATAAATGTAATAAGGCCAAGTGCCATCAGTGACTTATTTCCTGTTATTATTTAAGCATCATTTTGGGATTCGTCTATTTTATATTAATGAAATGAGGCATTTTGACATCTAAGTTCTCCAAATCAACTTGTTTCTAGGCCTACCTCGGGCACAACGAGGGACCCAAAATTAGGACACGTGTACAATTCTGCAATATGTGTTTAAATACTACAAATACTTTTGTCATAATCCTCACTGACTTGGCTACCTTTTGTTTTATTTCTTTTGATTATTCCCTTTCCCCAAAGGTTGGTTCGTGCATTCTGGCATCATCAGAATATCATACAAGATCCAGGGGCCCTCAACCTTCTCCTCCTCCTAGTCCACCTAAAGGCAAAGGCAAAGCAAAGATGGAATACTTGAATAACATCAGAAAGGAAAACACTACACCAGCTGAACATCCAGAGGCTTCTGACAGTCGGGGTACTCAGGTCCCGAATGATGTTGTGTCACAACTTGAACAAAGTCTATAGAAACTCCAAGGAGAACTTGAACATGTTCGGAACCTAGCGAACTTGTCCTTCTCACTTAGTGTTCCAGATATCAGCCACCCGAACACTCAAAACCCTGCACCACCTCAGAATACACCCAACAAACAGAATCCTCCTACAAATCACCACTATACGATTCGTTTGGAGGTTTTTAGAGGAGAGATCCCGGTTTAGCTTTGAGTTGATTGCGGTGTGAGGTAAGTGTTTGGTTTAACCTTGATTTGAGAGAATTAGGAACCATTGAACTATATTTTATGTAAATTATGTGTGTAACATCGTATATGCAAGGTGACAAGTGTGTATATGCTGTCAAAATAATTGTTTCCATGCGTTCTCGTATTTCAAGAATTATCTTATTCTATATCTTAATGTTACATGCTTTAATTGCTTTTTATACCGTAATTTGTTACTTGTCATTAATTATTCTTGTATTAAAATGTTCGTCCCTTCCATACTATTACTATTATTACTATTACTATTATTACTATTATTATTATTAGTATTATTATTATTATTATTATTATTATTATTATTATTATTATTATTATTACTATTACTATTATTACTATTACTATTATTACTATTATTATTATTATTATTATTATTATTTTATGCGTACAGGTTATTGTTAGTGACCCGCCTTAGCTTCGTCACTACTTCATCGATGTTAGGCTCGGCAATTACAGAGTACATGGGGTCGGTTGTACTCGTACCACATTCTGCACTTCTTGTGCAGATTTTGGAGTTGGTCCTAGCGGTGGTCAGTAGATTGCTTGGATCTAGTGCTTGACGGAAACTTGAGGTACAGCCGCACAGCATTCGCGGTCCTATAATCCCCCTCTACCTTACCTTAGCTGTTTGTTTCGTTTCAAAAAGTTATGCTTTCATTAAAACTATTATTTGTAGAACTTTAGTCGCTCGTGTATTCGTGACATCAGTTCTAAGATTTGTATTTGGATATCGCAGGTTATCAGGTTTATCTATTTTATTTCAGTTTATTTAGCTTATTGGTATTCATTTGATTTGAATTATTAAGAATGGTTAATAACTACATCTAATGAATGACTAGATTACAAGGAAAATATGCTTAATTAACTAAATTTCTTATTAAAGTATTAAGATGGAGGAGAAGGTGAGCTAATCAAACATTTAAGAAACTAAGTCATGATCATTGCATACGGGTATGTGACTTCAATTAGAATGAAATTTGATCTCAGGATATTTCAAGTTTTTATGAAATAAATTCAACTTTCCTTCGTATGCAAAAATATTGTTTTAAGTTACTTCATTACACTTTAATCTTTACAATTTGTAATTTATGATATACAAAAATAAGAAAAAGAAGAACCTACTTTAGTTATATAAAAATTATGCAACACTCAATGAGTCAAAATAATGGTTTTAAAGTAAAAGTCTCTAGTCAAGTGTCAAAAAAACATATTGTCACATCGACTCAATGTGAACAATATGATATCAATTTGGATCCTTGGAGATTGTACAAAAATATTATCTTGTAAATTACAATAAAAATTAGTGTAAATTAAAACTTAGCCTTAACCCCTTGATCAATGACTAGATCACTAGGAAAATATGCTTAATTAACAAAATTTTCTAAATAAAGTATCAAGATGGAGGAGAAAGTGAGCTAATCCAATCATTAGCCCGATGAGTCAGAATAATAATTTTTAAGTTAAAAGTCACTAGTCAGATGTGAAAAAGAAAATATCGTCACATCAACTCAATGTGAAAAATATGATATCAGTTTGGATCCTTGGTGTAACGATTCGGTCGATCGTTTACTTTCTAGATCCTCGTTTCCCTAATTAAGACTCCCCGTATGTGCTTTTACTGTTTTAAGACTTGCGGTGATGGTTGGTTTAGGTTTGGAAGGGTTCGGGTTGAAATTGGAACATCTAGTTCCTTAATAGTGGCCTATGATGGCCAAGTTTGACTTGAGTCAACATTGTTAGCAAACAACCTCAGAATCGGGATTTAATGGTCCCAATAGGTTTGTATGATGATTTTTGACATGGGCGTGTGTTTGGATCGGGTTTCGGATGATCTGGGAGAATTTCCGCGGTTAATGTTGAAATTTGGTTCATTGAAGGTTTTCTAGTTCTTTTATATTTGGTTTGGAGTAGACCTTGGTGTTATCGAGGTTCATTTGAGATTTCGAGCCTAGGAATAGCTTCGCACGGTGATATATGACTTGTACGCAAAATTTGGAGTCATTCTGAGTAGTCTAAGTATGATTCGGCGCGTTCAAAGCTAGTTGAGAAGTTTAAAGTTCATAAGTTGATTCAATTTAGTTTTGGGGTGCGGTTCTTAGTTTCATTGTTGTTTTACATGTTCCAAAAGTTCGAACATGCCCATATTATGTTTATGGACATGTTGGTGCATTTGGACGGGGTCCATGGTGGCTTCGGTGTGTTTCAGACCACCCTGAGCTAAGTCAAAAATTGTAGAAAATATTGTTCTTGTTTTCTTCCTCACGAAGGCGGAAGGACCCTCACGTTTGCGATAAGGATTTGGGGACTTGGTGAGGTTGTTATTCGCGTTCGCGAAGTAGGGTTGCGTTCATGGAGACTTGGGACCAGTGGCCTTCGCGTTTGCAGTTGCTCATCGCGTTCGTGTAGAAGACCTGACCCTGGGCAACTCAGTTGCATTTCGCGTTCAAGAG
Organism: Nicotiana undulata; assembly: GCA_005239495.1. Taxonomy (NCBI): domain Eukaryota; kingdom Viridiplantae; phylum Streptophyta; class Magnoliopsida; order Solanales; family Solanaceae; genus Nicotiana; species Nicotiana undulata. Next base: position 32,289 of record ML281855.1, on the reverse strand, counting down.
TGGAGGTATGTTTTCATCGCGTTCGCGAGTAGCTTCTCCCAATAGTGAAGAAGACTTTTCCTGGGTTTGTGACTTTTGCCTTCACAATCACGAGTGCTTGTTCGCGATCACGAAGAAGGCTCTCCCGGGTAGTGACTTAATAAAAATCTAAAATTTGGCCATTTTGTTCATATCTCTCATTTGTTGGCTGATCATAGAGATTTTCGGAGAGGGGTTTTCACCTAGTTATAGAAAGTATGTGATTTCTATACAATGTAAGTTAAATACATAGATTATGAGTAGATTTGAACATGTAAAATGTGAAAATTTTAGGAGTTTGTTGAAAAATCAAGATTTTAATAAAAATGATATTAGACCATGAAAATGATTAGGGAATTGGGTAAAATTTATATATTTTTGTTCTTAAGGTTGTGGATAACAATTATTTACAAAAACTTCTGGAATCCGAGCCTAGGGGTCAATTTTAGGAATCCTCAAAATTGGGTTGGGTAATCACCCTACTAGTTAAGTTGTGAACTTTTGAGCACTTATTAATTAGTCTGTACAACCTTTGACTAGTTTCGGATTGTTCAACACCGACTTGAGGCTTTTAGAATGATTTGTGGACCAAAAAGTGGACTTGTGAACAAGGTAAGTCTCCTGCCTAACCTACAAAAAGGGAATTAACCTCATAGGTATTTAAATTATTGCTTGTACCTAATTATGGGTGCTACGTACGCACGAAGTGATGAGAGTCAGTATGTAGCTAAAATTCATGTTATGTCCGGGTAAACATAGGTATTTATTATGCTATTAATTGCACTATTCACATTCAACTTGATAGTTTAATTGCTTGAATTAATAAGTAAAAATTTGGCTAAAGATTATATTAAAGCAAGCTTCATTACATGGAGATTTTGCGAAATGTTCAATTGTTGATGGAAATTTATATTCATTCATGGGCTTACCTTGGAGTTATAAATACATAATTTGTAATCCAAAGAGTTTCCATATTCCTGTGGATCGGGCAGAAGACCTCAGCAATATTTATATATTATGGGATGCATCCATGGATCGGGTTGTACGACCTTCGTAGTATGTGTACACAATTATTATAGATCGGGTCATACAACCTTGGCATAACTCGTACGTGATGTCACTCAGAGTCCGATTATACTTGATATGCCTTTCATGACTTGAGAATTTATAAATACATGTTGGCTCCTTACTTGTCGAGATTAGCATGTGGTATTTGGGGACTTTTAAATTGTTATTTTGTTAAAGGATCATTTAATTATTTCCTCTTATTCGATTATTGATGTTGTATTTCATGACTATTAAATATTCTTTTACATGTCGACCCCTTGTCATTACTTTTTTGAGGTTAGATTACATACTTATTGGATACAAATTGTTTACCCAATAAGTACACACTGTTTACCCAATACTTATTGGGTACACATTGTTTACTCATTATTGATGTTGTATTTCATGCCTATTAAATATTCTTTTACATTATGTATATTGACCGCTAGTAAGTGTCTATGTCGATCCCTTGTCATTACGTTTTCGAGGTTAGACTAGATACTTATTAGGTACACATTGTTTACGTACTCACGCTACACTTCTGCACATATTGTGCAGTTCTGAGGTAGTTGCATGTGGAATTCGTCCGGGCACGTATCCGCATTATTCGGAGGCTTAGAGGTGAGATGCTTCTCATGCTTTGTTCTGCAGCACCCGGAGCCTTCTCTTGTTATGTTTTATCATTCCTGTCTATTCTGTTTCAAACAATAGTTCTTAGAGAGTTCTGTATATTATACTAGATGCTCGTGTACTTGTGACACCGGACCGTGGAAATTCTAGTAGACACCCATGGGTTTTGATTATTTAATTCACTGCCTTATTTTCTCGTTTAATTTATTCTTTACATTACTACGCTCACTTACCATTTGTTTCCTTATTAAATAAAAATCAAAGACTTCAAAAATATCAAAATGAGCAATTAAATGGGTAGTTCAGTGTTGGCTTGTCTAGCGGCGACGTTGGGCGCCATCATGGCCCATCATGAAAATTGGGCTATGAAAACTTGGTATCAAGAGCTCTAGGTTCACATAGGTTTCAAAAGAAATGAGTGGTCCTAATAGAGTCTTACGGGTCAGTCTGGAGACGTCCGTAGTTATCTTCGAGAGGATATAGGGTCTTAGAAAACTTCTCTTTCTTCATCTTCTATCGTGAAGTTGATGTTGTGCTAAGTATCTTTCCTTATTCTCTCAAAGATGGTGAGAACGCGCGCGGTTGATGTACCCGGTGGTGGAGGAGCGGCTCCCCTATTGCTAGAGGCCAAGGCAAAGACCGAGGGAGGGCTCCAGCTCTAGCTAGAGGATGATGGCGTCCTAGAATTTCTCATGTCATACCACCAGCAGACCTAGTGGAGGATCATGTAATTGAGAACATGGGGAGGAACTTGCAACAGAGCCGGCCCCGACAGATTACACGTATGTGCCGGGATTTAAGGAGGTCATGGGTCGTATGTTGCGGTTCATGGATTCTATGATGCATGCTGGTTTATTTCCAACGAAACCAGACACATATCAGGAGGGACGGGGAGCATAGGCCCCTACCTCTTAGGCTCCAGGGCACACTGTTGTCGTATATCAGACCTAGGTGCATCACCTATGGACAGAGCCCAGCCAGTTGCAATGGTTCTACCGAAGCCTAGACCATATGCGACTGTCGAGTCGCATAAGTTGTTGGATAGATGGACCAGACTGCATCCTACTACCTTCGGTTGTGTGACATGAGGATCCCCAGGACTTTACTGGCCGTTGTAGAGCCAGGTTGCACAACATAAGAGTATTGGAGTCCAACGGGGTGTGCTTCACTATATTTCAGTTGGAGGGCTAGGCTCGTGGATGGTGGCATTCATATCTTCTTAGCAGGCCAGCGAATTCTCCTCCCTTGACTTGGAATCAGTTCACACGTCTCTTTTTGGAGATATATACTCCACCCTCTTAGAGGGAAGAGCTATGGGGTCAGTTCGAGCGGCTCCAGCAAGGTCAGATGGCTATGACCGATTATGAGTGTAGATTCTCTAAGTTGTCCCGCCATGCACTTATGATACCCCCCACCGATGCAGAGAGAGTGCAGAGATTTATTACGGGCTTGCATTATGCTATTCAGGTTACTATGGCCCATAAGGTGAAGATAGGGACTCCTGACGAGCAAGTTGTAGAGATAGCTCGGCGGATTAAGGGTATCTGCAAACTGGGTCGATTGTATACGACACAGGAGAAGAGGCCTCGACATTCTGGAGGATTCGGCAGTGCCCCGTCTGGGGTAGAGGTCAGTTCGTGAGGGGTCAATCCACCAGACCCACTTATTCAGTACCACCGCCTTCCCGGGGTGCTCCAGTGCGGCCCTATTTCAGTGCCATTAAAGAGAGTTTCTACCGTCCACCGGATATTCACGGTTCTCTCAGCAGGTACTCGATCCCCAAGGTCAGACTCAGGGTCATCAAAGCAACGAGAGGTTGCTATGAGTGCAGGGTGCTTGGTTACATGGGGAGATCTTTCCCCTGGGGCCATCAGCCCATGATCACCGCACCAATTGCTGCACCGGCCGCTCGGCTTGCTAGAGGCGAAAGGCATATGGTGAAATGACCCGACCGGTCATTTCGAGCTCTAGCGCGTCGTTCAGCGATTGGAAGTCATGAACAGCTTCATTTTAGGTATATTTAATTGTGCGTATGGTCGGAATTGAAATTCAGGAAGATCGGAGTTGAATTGAAAAGAAGAATATTCATTTTTGAAGCCTTAAGTTGGGAGAATCGACTTAGACTGGAATTTGGAGTAAACGACCTCGGAATCAGGATATGAAGGTTCCATCATGTTCGTATGATGATTATGTACTTGGGTGTATGTCCGGATCAGGGTTTGGATAACCCGGGAGCGTTTCGGCGTATAATGTGGAAGTTAGCATCTTTGAAGGAATTTCCTAAGTTTGTCTTGAAGAGCATTCAGAGATATTGACGTCTGTTTGGGATTTCCGAGTCTTGGAATAGCTCCATATGGTGATTCTGGAGTTGGGAGCGCGATCGGAATTGAATACGGATGTCCGAAGATCATTTTGAAGCCATTTGGCTAAAGATAGAAAATTGAAGGTTTTTGAAGAATCCGACCGGAAGTGGAAAATTTAATATCGGGGTCAGAATGCGATTCCGGAAGTTGGAGCAGGTCCGTAATGTCGAATACGACTTGTGTGCAAAATTTGGGGTCAATCGGATGTGATTTGACAGGTTTCGGCATCGGATGTGGAAGTCTAAATTTCTTAAGTCTTAAAAATTTGGATTTGAGCGCGATTCGTGATTTCAGCATTGTTTTATGTGATTTGAGGGCTCGAGCAAGTCCATGTTATGTTTTGGGACAGGTTGGTGTGATTGGATGGGGTCCCGAGGGCCTCGGGTGGATTCCGGGTGGTTAACGGATCAAAGTTGAAGTTGGGAAAAGGGCTGAAATTGCTGTCATCTGGTGTGACCGCACCTGCGAGGCTTTGGCCGCAGGTGCGTGATACGCTCAATTTACACGTTAAAAGAATGTAAGCGATCGTTTTCAAATATAGTAACCCAACAAGGTTGGGGTCGAATCCCACAGAGAACAATATGAGGGCGTTTAGGAATGCTAGAGAATTATCACTTATCGTGCAGTGCCAAACAAATATGATTTTGGGTTTTTGATAATTGTTTATAACTAAATGCGAAAATATAAACTAACCTAGAAAGCAATTAAAATGATCGATGGCAACAAGTATCGATGCTTCGGGTATTACACTCGAGTAACGATCCAATGTATTTCACGATTTTACAAATATGAGCGGGTAATGTTAATTAGCCACGGATAACATTTCTTAATTAGCTTTTCCCAAAGACTAACAAGACTTCCTAATTGAATTATCCCTAACCCAATTAGGAGATTAAGCACTTCCGAGTTTGGCTACAAGTAGTTCAATCCTATCCCTAGGTAGAATCTATAAAATGAGGGTTAAATCCTCAAGTTCTTGTTAATTAATCTTTCCCAACCCCAAATAATCTTTTCCAAAACTAATTCGGAGTTAATGGGCGAGTCCTAGGGTTAGCTAATCCCTTTGGAAACATTAAAGAACAAGAATAATTAAAATAACAAACACCCACTTCACAAATATATGAAAATCATTCAATACATAAGCACAACAAGGTATTTAATCCACACTTTAAACATGAATATTCCCATAAACCATATTCAAGTGTTGGAAAAATACTACACACTTAGATATTCAATACAAAACAAGGAAATGAAGAAATAAACATAAATGGGTAAGAAATCCTTAACCACAATGGTGAAATCTTCAAGACCCAAGTGTGTGTGCAAATCCCTAGCTTCAAAACTTGTTCTTCTCTCTCAAAATATATTTACAAAACTCAAAATATGTCCAAAAATCAATCTCTAATGTATCTCTACTGTCTCTCAATCTCCCTCTAAGATGTTGCCAAGGTATGCTTTTTATAGTGGGCCGATAATTCGAGTGAAAAGTGGAAAAAAACACCCATGTCGGGCTGATATGCAATCGCACTCCTGTCGCATAACAGGAATGCAATTCGCATCTTCACGTTGTCCATCGCATATCAAAACCCTAGGTTCCAGAGGTTCATCGCATTTGAGAGATGCGGTCCGCATTAGTGATGTGCGATCGCATTTGTGCGTCGCATTTACAATGTAGCTTCAGGCATCAGATGGTGATGCGACTCAAATGCGAACCGCATTTGAGATATGTGGTCGCATATTTGACCGCATTTCACTCATTACACTTGACTCAACTTTATGTTGCGGTATGTGATCTCTGGGCTCGAAATGCGATTCACATGTTGCATATGCGATCGCATTCGGCCATTGCTCCCCTCTTTTCTCTTCTTTACTCTCTTTTGCTCAATTTCACTCCAATTTGACCTTAACCACTTCATGGCATCATTTTCCTGCAAATAGAGCAATTATACACTGATAGTAACCTCAAATATCCATTGAGCAACACAAAATATACTGAAAAGAGGCCAAAATGAGTGGTGAAATTGCCACTCATCAGTGCGGAGCCGCAAGAGAGGCCTTGGTACCGCAGGAGCGAAGGTGGCTGGGCTAGACTGGAACCGCAGGGGCAAGGGAATTTCCGCACCTGCGAAGGCGCAGGTGCGGCGTTTGGATCGCAGGTGCGAAGTTTGGTTGGAGTCGAGGAAGCCTCAGGTGTGGGAGATTGAGCGCACCTGCAGAAGCGCAGATGCCAGCAGAAGACCGCAAGTGCGGAAAACGACCTGGGCATATTGATTTAAAAACCGAGAATGGTTGGTCATTTCTTCATTTCTTCTTTGGTTTGGGCAATTTTGGAGGAGCTTCAAGAGAGGATTTTCGTCATGAATCACAAGGTAAGTAACACCTTCATGTTTCTAAGTTAAATACAAGATTATTACATGGATTGAACATGAATTTTGGGAAAATATGGGGATTTGGAGAAAACCTATAAATTTTGTTAAAGTGGATTTTAGCCACGAGTTGAGCATCAATATTTGAGTAAATTGTATAATTGGACTAGTGAAGTTATGGGTAGAGTATATCTTTGAGAAATATCGGAATCCGGGCACGTGATCCCAAGGGCATTTTGTTCAATTCACTAAGCGGAGTTGGGAATTTTTATAATTTGAATTGTTAACAAGTATTTGAGTATATTCTCATTAGTTTGCCGTTATTTGGCTAGTTCCGGAGCATTTTGCAACGATTCGAGTCGTCGGAAGGGCTTGGAGCCCGTTTATGGAATTTCGGAGCGAGGTAAGTCTCCTTTCTTACTTTGTGAGGGGGAATTATCCCCCTAGGTGAACTAAATAAATATATGAAATTACTTGCGGGGGATACGTACGCGCGAGGTGACGGGAGTTCGTGCGTAACTACAGTTATACCATGTCCGGGTAGTCTAGGACCCACTAGCATGCCTTAATTGTTATACTTGTGATCCTATAAAAGATATTTGTCTGGTGATATTACCAAGTTAGGAATTGAATATTTGAAAGAACCTGAACTTACTTTCCTCAATCATTTTAAAAGAAAAACGGAATATTCCTTGTATGATTGTGTTCCTGAGGAACCAGTGATATTTTTTAAAACCTTATTAAAACTTGGCAAAAGATTTTCCAGAAATGTTTTAACCTATATCTTCATGTTCACCTAAAGAGAATTTTATCACTTGAATTTGAGAAGTTGTCTTCCTGATGAAATATGAATCTATTGTGTGAATACGTGTACATATGAGCACCTGAATCGCAGGTATGATTCGCGAGCAGGCTAGCCGTATTTATTTATATGTATAACTGCGTCGCATGATCGATTCGTGAGCGGGGTGAATAGATGCATCTATGGTTCGAGCCGTTCGACCCTCGGTAGTGCACATTTTATTATCGTTGGTCCGCGTCGTTCGATCCTCGATAGTTGTTTGCATATGATAAATGCTACATACTTTCTATGATTTATACTTCTTTATTAGTATAAAGAGTTATGAACGTGCCAGTCAAAAAGAATAAGAATTGATATGTAAGAATGTGAAGTAAGTCTATGCTTCTTACTCCTGATTATTATTTAATTGCCAAACTGAAATGACGAAAGTTTAAGGTGCTAAATATGATTCAAATTGATATTTCTTATTCCCTGGTCATTATTAAATATGTCTATGATATCCATGCTTAGTGTCTCACTTAAATTATACTAGACTGACTTATAGCAAGTGTCAAGTCGACCACTCGTCACTACCTCTCTGAGGTTAGGCGGGATACTTACTAAGTACACGTTGTTTTCGTACTCATACTACACTTGTTGTGCATTTTTGTTGCACAGGTACTATCATAGCAATAGAGCTGACTTGGAGACTTAGGCGAGCTGCATTACTCAGAGATGACCCGCAGCCGACAGAGTCACCCTCTATGTACTGTATTTTTATTTCTAAATTACTTGTCCAATTTGTATTTCGGACAAGCTTTATAGTAATTGTATAAACTCTTAGAATCTGCTCATGCACTTGTGACACAGGGTTCTAGGATATATGTATTTGGGTTGTGTTTTTACATAAATGAACTATTTCCTTTCCTACGAAATGGATTTCTATATAGATGTTATGTATAAAAATTAAAAGTAACGATTTCGAAAGTGCTAAAATCGGAAATTTCACTTCTATTAATTAATGATTGGCTTGCCCGATAGTGGTGTCTGGCGCCATCACGACCTCATGGATTTTGGGGCGTGACAACATGGTATCAGAGCACTAGGTTCCCGTAGGTCTCACGAGTCATGAGCAAGTCTAGTAGACTCTTGCGGATCGGTACAGAGACGTCTGTACTTATCTTTGATAGGCTACAGGGCTGTTAGGAGTACTTCCCTTCTTGATATCCCATCGTGCGAATTGATTCCTCTCAGACTTATGCATACGTTTCTTCCTACTCAATCTTATACGTCATGTAGCGCTTCCTATAATCGAGAGTTTGAGGAGCTGTAATGGGGCTACAGATACGGTACGTGATATTTTCCATGCATAGTCGATTGGACTGTTGTTGTCGCCCCGCAGGAGGATATTATGTTATTTCAGCTCAGTTGCTATATTTCTGAGAGCCTTGAGGCTATGCTCAGATAGTGATGATGTTTCCGATTGGTTATCGCGCGATGTCGATATGATGGTAGAACGGTTGCCCGTAGGATGGGGTTGATGAATGGATTGAAGGGAGGTCTTCCCAGAGTGTGATTTTGAGATTTCGGTATTTCAGTTCTGGCAGAGGAAAGGCAATGAACTGTAAATAGGTCAGGTTTTGGAAGATAAAAATAATGAAGCTTGGTGTCATCGAGCAAGGTGGAGTATTCACCTGTGTTGCGGTATCAATGTTTGACCGAATATAACGTGTTAAGTTCGCCGGTGTTATAGTTGTTCAGTTGCATTGGGTTAGGGTGTTTTGAAGCAGTGTTAAAGAAGCAGCTGTTATAGACCGTGGTGTGCGGTGGTTAAGTATTGGAATGAGCGTTTCTAATGAAGGCAGCTCAAGAAAGATGATCATCAGAGAGTTTGAAGTCGTGGTGATCTGCTGGTTCAAGAGCTTCAGAGGATGATATTGAATAGAGGCCGCAATTGAGAAGCATGCGATGAAGGAAGCCATGTGAAAAGTTTCAGGTAGCGGCTAAATCTCTTAATGCCAGGCGTCAGAGACGGGAGTCGGGTAGTTGCTTAAAGGAATGAGTCCAACTAAGTAAGAAGTGGCAGTATAGCCTATGAGTTCAGTGGTAAGGCGGTTGCCTGCCTTAACAAGGAGTTGAAGTGATTTGAGAAATTTTTCTGGACAGGGAGTAGGTCCACAAGCTTAAACCGAAATGTTGGTTATTCGGCGGAAGGTTAGATGCCACTGAGATGAGTTGTTAGGATGAAGAAGGATGCAGTATAGCTTGGAATCATAAGATGTTGTCGCGCGCATAGTGGATGTCCATGGGGAGCGGACAGACTAGTCAAATCGGGGAAGGAGGACAAGCTTAGGATGGGGGTCTCGATGTCGTAGAAAGTGTGTCTCACAGCGTAGTGGAAGGTGTCGGTTGGTGAGTTTCCACAGGTGGGTTATCTTCTGTGAGTAGGATAGCGGTAGTGGGGTTGGCAAGTTTCTGCGAGGGATCCTAGGGGATAGTCGGTAGGAAGCAGAATGTGTAAATGGTGCTAGAGAATTGAATATTTGGGGAATGCTAACAGGGAAATTCGGAATATTTGGACGGATTGGCTGAGCAAGGTCAGGTCAACAAGAAGAAAAGATCTCAGCGGTGTTTGGAGTGGTGCAGGGAGTAGCTTCGGGCTAAGTGGGGGAGTCCCACCACCTGCAGTTGGGTCGTAGGGTTGCGTCATCACGGGACTGCGGATTGTCGGCATATCGGCAAGTTGTTACAACTAAGAGAAAGGAGTAAAGCGGTAAGTGAGCATGGCATATGATAAATATAAGAAAATTGGTCCTATTGGACCAGGTTTAGGCTTTGGAAGATTAAGAATTTGTGCTTAAGGCATAGGAAAGTTGTAAGGGTAGTGACTTAGTCACGTGCTTCATTGAAGAGCATGTTCGTGTGCTAGAAGAGCCTTGGATTTGATTGTATGCGGGGCCAGCCAGAGTGGGTGACTCTCAGCAGTGGTCCTAGTGAATTTGAAAGTTTGAAATTGTGGTGTTTGAGGGTTTCAGGCAGCAGTATGATTAAGAATCGAGCTTTTGCAGTATAATCTCTGAGGAGAAGGAAAAGTAGTTGGAGTGTTCGACGATTTTTTTCAACACGCAGGATAGTGTTGGAGGAGTGAGAGAAATAAACTTCGAATTGTAGAAAGATTTTCAGGAAGTTGTGGGACGGGTTGCTAGATTTAGGCAGCATGGTCTCGTGAATCAAGGTCACTCGGGATGCGTGAGGTTTGAGTTGAAGGAAGTTACTATTATCCTGAGGCAATTAAAGATGATTAAAAGGAGATGGATTGGTTAGCCATGGTGGGAACGGTGTCTGTTCGGCAGTGATTAGTTCCTTCGGTGTGACTGAGTATGTGTATGATTGGTGAAGATGTGTGTGGGGCATGTTAGCCGTCGTAATAGATTACATTTGGAAGCATTCAAGTTCTATGGCCTGTCAGGTGTAGGCGGATCCCGGAAGGGTATGGTGGTTCAGTCCACTACTTAAGGATTTGCATATATTGTGATGGTGAGAATCCACTTGTGTGTTGTTATGGTTCTCATTAATTGAGGCAAGTAAAAGATTTCTATATGTGATAAAGTTTTCACCCTATTAGTGGTTCAGGAGTTATGATGTAATTCATATGCCATCCCTTATCGGCACGTTAGGTGCAATAAGCAGTATGTAATTGGAGTAAGAATCGAGAATGCGGTTCGGTATTAACAAGGATGTCATGAGCTCAGAGGAGAAAGAATAAGGGATTTGAATGTTTAGTATGAGTTGATGTGGTTTCCAGTATGACCTGAGATCGGTGTTTGGTAAAAGAGGCTTTGTATCCTGATTACGGGTCCTTGAATTGTTTTACAGCCTTAGGGTGGTCAGTGGTATGGATGCGCATACTGGCAACCTGTGCGAAAATTCGTGGGAGTGTGGCCACGGGAAGATTATGTAAGTGTGACTTGTAGTCACCTGATTGATTGAATATTTGGATCAAGTATAAGGAAGTGCAATATTGCTTATTTGAGAATATATGCCTTAAGGGCGTTCGGTCCAGTTGGTTGTGGATTGTGGGGTGTTTGTCCCTGCTATGATGATTTCTCTTGTGGGTTATGAGGAAAAGGTAGGTTATTACGAACCCAGGTAAGGCTATCAACCTAGTTCAGTGCGAGCAGAATTGACTTGAAGCGAATGAATGGATTTAAACAAGATTATGGGCTTCATGCGAGTCAGATGTGTTCAATTCAGTATAACGCTCCCCAATGAGGGGTGTTGGAATATCAGGCGTTGTCCTATCTTCGTCAAATTCATATGATATTATAATGTGCCGCGTGAGTTATGAAACGGCTTGATAAATTCTTATGTGTTGAGATTTCGCATAGTGATGAGGTTATGTGAGCAGGATGGCTCTCAAGATTCAGATTTTATATATCGCACCTCAGTTGTGCTTGAGTTTTTAGCATATGACTCTATCAGTCTCCCCAAAATGGTACTATGCACTTAGTGTGCTTATAGCTGGTATTCAATAATGTGTAATAGCGGGCAATTCAACTCCGTGTGTGTCTCCTTATGTGAGCTTCCTAATAGGATCGGGTGGCACGCCGCCACGGGTATACTATTTGAATCATGTTGCATGCCGCATCTACGTGATGCTGAGTGCGGTTCCCTATAATTATTTTCTTGTATTTGGATTCCTGTATTCTGCGAAAGTTCATATTAGTTACGTGAATCGAGTAGTCCCTTCCGGAGTCATGTCTCGTGTATCATGTTCGAGTTGTGGCCTATCGGTACGTTGTGGCATCATCTGAGACTACTGGTTATGCTTGGGAGGATTGGTTATCTGAGCAGTTCATACTGGGCGAGACGAGATTTATCGATTCGGGGATCGGTGTGATGAGATTATGTGAAATATATCACAGGTCAATCACCATTATTTGGTGTATAATGAAATGATGATCTAAGACAAGAGAAAAGATGTCAATGTGTGATTAACTCTGCAATTGGTTATAAGTTTCTAGACATCCCCTCCGTTGTGGTGATATCGTCAGCATTATAGCAGAATGTATGTATATATCTTAGAAGGTGCATTGGGAGCATCAGGATCGAAGAATTTTTACCAAAACGGTTCAGGGAGCGTCATTGTGGTTAGGTGATGGGTATGCAGTGTGTGGTGCCGATTTAGCAAGGGTACACAGTTGTGTTCTGGTGCCTCGTGTGGTAGTTGATACAGTGTTCAAATATTAGAAACAGGCATGGCAGAGAATTCCAGGTGTTAGGACTGAGTTCTAAACTTATTGTATGAATAAGAAGAAGATATCTTCAAATTTGATCAAACTTGTGTGCTCAAATGGGTTGTGGTAGCACGGGCAGGTGCACGAGGTGCTAAACAATGATTTCAGATAATCCAAGAGAATTTCTTGGCACGTTCGAGGACGAACGACTGTCTAAGTGGGGTAGAATGTAACGACCTGATCGGTCGTTTCGAGCTCTAGCGCGTCGTTCAGCGATTGGAAGTCATGAACATCTTCATTTCAGGTATACTGACTTGTGTGTATGGTCGGAATTAAAATTCAGGAAGATCGGAGTTGAATTGAAAGGAGAATATTCATTTTTGAAGCCTTAAGTTGGGAGAATCGACTCAGACTGGAATTTGGAGTAAACGACTTCAAAATCAGGATTTGAAGGCTCCAATAGGTTCGTATGATGATTTCGGACTTGGGTGTATGTTCGGATCGGGGTTTCGATAACCCGGGAGCGTTTCGGCGTATAATGTGGAAGTTAACATCTTTGAAGGAATTTCCTAAGTTTGGCTTGAAGAGCATTTCAGAGATATTGACGTCTGTTTGGGATTTCCGAGTCTGGGAATAGCTCCATATGGTGATTCTGGAGTTGGGAGCGCGATCAGAAGTGAATTCGGATGTCCGAAGGTCATTTCGAAGCCATTTGGCTAAAGATAGAAAATTGAAGGTTTTTGAAGAATCCGACCGGAAGTGGAAAATTTGATATCGCGGATTCTGGAAGTTGGAGAAGGTCTGTAATGTCGAATACGACTTGTGTGTAAAATTTGGGGTCAACCGGATGTTATTTGACAGGTTTCGCTATCAGATGTGGAAGTCAAAATTTCTTAAGTCTTAAAGATTTAGATTTGAGCGCGATTCTTGATTTCGGCGTTGTTTGATGTGATTTGAGGGCTCGAGCATGTCCGTGTTATGTTTTGGGACATGTTGGTGTGATTGGACGGGGTCCCGGGGGCCTCGGGTGGACTCTGGGCTGTTAACGGATCAAAGTTGAAGTTGGGAAAAGGGCTGAAATTGCTGTCATCTGGTGTGACCGCACCTGCGAGGGCCGCAGGTGCGAAGCCGCAGGAGAGGCCTTGGTGCCGCAGGAGCGAAGGTGGCTGGGCTAGACTGGAATCGCAGGTGCGAGGGAATTTCCACATCTGCGAAGGCGCAGGTGCGGCGTTTGGATCGCAGGTGCGAAGTTTGGCTGGAGTCGAGGAAGCCGCAGGTGTGGGAGATTGAGCGCACCTGCGGAAGCGCAGGTGCCAGCAGAAAACCGCAGGTGCGGAAAATGTCCTGGGCAGATTGTTTTAAAAACCGAGAATGGTTGGTCATTTCTTCATTTCTTCTTTGGTTTGGGCAATTTTGGAGGAGCTTCAAGAGAGGATTTTCGTCATGAATCACAAGGTAAGTAACTCCTTCATGTTTCTAAGTTGAATACAAGATTATTACATGGATTGAACATGAATTTTGGGAAAATAGAAAACCTAGAAATTTGGTAAAACTGGATTTTAGCCACGAGTTGAGCATGAATATTTGAGTAAATTGTATAATTGGACTAGTGAAGTTATGGGTAGAGTATATCTTCGAGAAATTTCGGAATCCAGGCACGTGGGCCAAAGGGCATTTTGGTCAATTCACTAAGCAGAGTTGGGAATTCGTATAATTTGAATTGTTAACAAGTATTTGAGTATATTCTCATTAGTTTGCCGTTATTTGGCTAGTTCCGGAGCATTTTGCAAAGATTCGAGTCGTCGGAAGGGCTTGGAGGTCGTTTATGGAATTTCGGAGCGAGGTAAGTCTCCTTTCTAACTTTGTGAGGGGGGATTGTCCCCATAGGTGAACTAAATAAATATATGAAATTACTTGTGGGGGCTACGTACGCGCGAGGTGACGGGACTCCGTGCGTAGCTACAATTATACCATGTCTGGGTAGTCTAGGACCTACTAGCATGCCTCAATTGTTATACTTGTGATCCTATAAAAGATATTTGTCTGGTGATATTACCAAGTTAGGAATTGAATATTTGAAAGAACCTGAACTTACTTTCCTCAATCATTTTAAAAGAAAAATGGAATCTTCCTTGTATGATTGTGTTCCTGAGGAACCAGTGATGTTTTTAAAACCTTATTAAAACTTGGCAAAAGATTTTCCAGAAATGTTTTAAACTATATCTTCATGTTCACCTAAAGAGAATTTTATCACTTGAATTTGAGAAGTTGTCTTCCTGATGAAATATGAATCTATTGTGTGAATACGTGTACATATGAGCACCTGAGTCGCAGGTATGATTCGCGAGCAGGCTAGCCGTATTTATTTATATGTATAACCGCGTCGCATGATCGATTCGCGAGCGGGGTGAATAAATGCATCTATGGTTCGAGTCGTTCGACCTTCGGCAGTGCACATTTTATTATTGTTGGTCCGCGCCATTCGACCCTCGGCAGTTGTTTGCATATGATAAATGCTACATACTTTCTATGATTTATACTTCTTTATTAGTATAAAGAGTTATGAACTTGCCAGTCAAAAAGAATAAGAATTGATATGTAAGAATGTGAAGTAAGTCTATGCTTCTTACTCCTGATTATTATTTAATTGCCAAACTGAAATGACGAAAGTTTAAGGTGCTAAATATGATTCAAATTGATATTTCTTATTCCCTGGTCATTATTAAATATGTCTATGATATCCATGCTTAGTGTCTCACTGAAATTATACTAGACTGACTTATAGCAAGTGTCAAGTCGACCACTCGTCACTACCTCTCTGAGGTTAGGCGGGATACTTACTGAGTACACGTTGTTTTCGTACTCATACTATATTTTTTGTGCATTTTTGTTGCACAGGTACTATTATAGCAATAAGGCTTACTTGGAGACTTAGGCGAGCTGCATTACTCAGAGATGACCCGCAGCCAACAGAGTCACCCTCTATGTACTGTATTTTTATTTCTAAATTACTTGTCCAATCTGTATTTCGGACAAGCTTTGTAGTAATTGTATAAAATCTTAGAATCTGCTCATGCACTTGTGACACCGGGTTCTGGGATATATGTATTTGGGTTGTGTTTTTACATAAATGAACTGTTGATTTTCCTACGAAATGGATTTCTATATAGATGTTATGTATAAAAATGAAAAGTAACGATTTCGAAAGTGCTAAAACAGGAAATTTACTTCTATTAATTAATGATTGGCTTGCCCGACAGTGGTGTCTGGCGCCATCACGACCTCATGGATTTTGGGGCGTGACATGTGGGTAAGAGTCGCCTTAGATGTGGAGACCATTCAGGTGGTGCTCCAGCTAGGTTCTACGTTTTTCCAACCATACCAGATGTAGTAGCCTCAGATGTCGTGGTCACAGGTATTATTTATCTCTGCGGTATATTTCTACATATTCATATGTTTCTTCTCTGTTTGCTCATTATCTGTATGTCTCTCCTGAGTATATGGGTGATCGTGTATATGTGTTCACGCCTGTGGGCGATTATGTTGTTGTGGATCGGGTTTATCGGTCCTGTATTGTGACTTTCTGTGGTTGTGAGACCAGAACAGATCTTCTGTTGCTCGACATGACCGACTTTAAGTTCATCCTGGGAATGGAGTGGTTGTCTTCGTATCATGCCTTTCTTGATTTCCATGCCAAGATTGTTACCTTAGTGATGCTAGAGTTTCTTAGATTGGAGTGGATGGGTTCATCTATCAGTATATCTATTTGAGTTGTCTCTTTCTTGAAGGTCCAACACATGGTCGAGAAGGGTTGTTTGGCTTATCTGGCTTATGTTCGGGATATTGTTGCAGAGACTCCTACGATTGATTTAGTGCCCATGATGCGAGATTTCTCTTATGTGTTTCCTTCTGATCTACCGGGCATGCCACTAGACCATGATATCAATTTCAGTATTGATTTGGCGCCGGGTATCCAGCCTATCTCTATTCCACCCTACCACATGGCTCAGAAAGTGTTGAAGGAGTAGCTTAAGGAGTTGCTAGCAAAGGGGTTCTTCAGGCCGAGTGTGCTGTTGTGGGGTGCACCAGTGTTATTTATGAAAAAGAAGGATGGGAGTATGTGGATGTGCATTGATTACCGTTAGTTGAATAAAGGTTCCATTAAGAACAAGTACTCGTTGCCACGTATTGATGATTTATTTGACCAGTTGTAGAGTGACAGGGTGTTCTCTAAGATCAACTTGAGATGTGGGTTTCATTACCTGAAGATTCGTGTTTCGAATGTGCCAAAGACGGCTTTCCGGACTAGATATGGCCACTATGAGTTTCTAGTGATGTCTTTCGGCATGACTAACGCCCTAGCGGAATTTATGGATTTGATTAACCGAGTGTTTAGGCCATATCTTGACTTATTTTTCATTGTCTTTATTGATAACATGTTGATCTAATCGTGTTGTATAGAGGAGCACAAGCAACATTTGAGAGTTTTGCTTCAGACCTTGTGTGAACAAAAGCTATATGATAAGTTCTCCAATTACGATTGCTAGTTAGCTTCTGTGGTGTTATTGGGATTGTTGTATTAGGTGAGGGTATTAAGTTGGATCCTAGGAAGATCGAGGCAGTCCAGAGTTGGCCTCGTCCTACAAAAGCGACCCTTGGGGTTAGCATGTTATTATCGTTAGTTTTTGGAGGGCTTCTTATTTATTGCAGCATATTTGACTAGATTGATCAAGAATGGTACTTCGTTGCAATGGTTCGGCGATTACGAGGCGAGCTTTTAGAAGCTCAAGACCGTGCTGACTACAACACCGATGTTAGTGTTGCCTTCCAGTTCAAGGATGTATACTGTGTATTGCAATGCTTCACGTGTTGGCATGAGTCGTGTATTGATGTAGGAGGGGCGTGTTATTGCATATTCTTCACCTCAGCTGAATCCCCACGAGGACAATTACCCTGTGCATGATTTGGAGTTGGCCGCGATAGTTTTGCTCTCAAGATTTTGAGGTATTATCTTTCTGGGGCGTCCTATAAGTTTTACACTGATCATCATAGCTTGTAGCAATTGTCTAAGTAGAGGGATCTTAATTTGAGGCAGCTCAGGTGGCTTGAGCTAAGAACTATGACATTACCATCCAGGAAAGGTGATTGTGGTTGTGGATGACTTAAGCAGAAAGGCCGAGAATATGGGTAGTTTGACATTTTTTCAGCAAATGAGAGGTCATTTGCTTTAGACATTCAGTCCTTAGCTAACAGACTTGTGAGGTTGGATTATTCAGATCCCAGTCGAGTTCTTGCCCGTGTTGTGGCTCATTATTCATTATTTGAGCGGATCAAGGCTCGTTAGTACGGCTATCTGCACTTGCAGGTTCTTAGAGAGATGGTACTACGCGGTGGTTCCAAGGAAATTACTATCGGCGAGGATGGTTTTCTACGACTCCAGGGTTTCCTATGTGTTCCTAATGTTTATGGCTTGAGGGAGAAGATTCTTAAGAATGCACACAGTTCTCGGTATTCTATTCATCCAGGTGCTACGAAGATGTATTGCGACTGAGGCAGAATTATTGGTGGCGGAGAATGGAGAATGACAGAGTTGAGTACATAGCGAGGTGTCTAAATTGCCAGCAGGTTAAGTATGAGCACTAGAGGCCAGATGGCCTACTCCAACAGATGGTTATACCAGAGTGGAAATGGGAGCGGATCACTATGGACTTTGTAGTTGGGTTGTTGCAGACGGTGAGGAAGTTTGATGTCGTTTGGTTCATTGTCGACATGCTAACCAAGTCCTCACACTTTATTCCAGTTGTGACGACGTACTTTTCAGAGAGATTGGCCCAGATTTACATATACGAGATTGTATGGTTGTATGGTGTGCATGTTTCCATCACTTCAGATAATGGCCCTCAGTTCACTTTGCATTTATAAAGAGCACCACAGAGCGAGTTGGGCATCTGAGTAAAGCTCAGCGCAGTCTTTCATCCGCAGACCGGCGAGCAGTCAGAGCGAACAGTTCAAATTTTGGAGCATATGCTTAGAGCGTGTGTGATTAACATCGGAGGGAAGTGGCATCGATTCTTGCCTTTGGCCGGGTTTGTTTATCACAATAGTTATCAATCCAGCATCAAGATAGCTCCATTTCAGGGTTTATATGGTCGGCGATGTCCTTTGCCTATCGGATGGTTTGAGCCCGGCAAGGCTAAGTTATATGGCACTGAATTGGTGAAGGATGCCTTGGAGAAGGTAAAGTTGATTCAGGATCGGCTTCACACAGCACAATCCAGACAAAAGAGTCACACGGACCAGAAGGTGCGTGATTTATCATTTATTGTGGGCAAGAAAGTTCTCTTCAAAGTCTCGCCGATGAAGGGTATTATGAGGTTCGAGAAGAAGGGCAAGATGGTTGCGGGGTTTATTAGCCCATTTGAGGTGTTGAGGCGAGTGAAGGAGGTGGATTATGAGCTTGCTTTTCCTCCTAGTCTATCATGAGTTCATCCGGTCTTCCATGTGTCTATGCTCTAAAAATGCCATGCCAACAGGTCACATGTGTTAGATTATAGCACGGTTAAGCTAGATGAGAGCTTGGGTTATGAGGAGGAGCCAATTGTTGTTGTAGACCGGCAGGTTCGCCAGTTGAGGTCCTAGAAGATTTCTGCGGTAAAGGTCCAGTGGAGGGGTCAACCTATCAAGTAAGAAACTTCGGAGGTCCAGTAGGATATGAGGAGTAGATATCCACACTTATTCAGCACTCCGAGTATGATTCTACACCTGTTCGAGGATGAAAGTTTGTTTAAGAGGTGGATAATATAACGAACCGACAGGTCGATTTTCCTTCTAGATCCCCACTTCCCTAGTTAAGACTCCATGTATGTGCCTTTACTGTTTTGTGACTTGCGGGGATGGTTGGTTTAGGTTTGGAAGGGTTCGTGTTGAAATCAGAACACTTAGTTTCCTTAATATTGGCCTATGATGGCAAAGTTTGACTTGAGTCAACTTTTTTAGTAAATGACCTCGGAAGCGTAATTTAATGGTTCCAATAGGCTCGTATGATGATTTTGGACTTGGGCGTATGTTCAGATTGGGTTTCGGGTGATCTGAAAGCATTTCGGCGCTTAATGTTGAAAGTTGGTTCATTGAGTTTTCTAGTTCTTTAAATTTGGTTTAAAGTAGACCTTGGTGTTATCGAGTTCCTTCGGGATCCCGAGCCTGGGAATAGGTTCGTATGGTTATTTATGACTTGTACGCAAAATTTAGTGTCATTACGAGTAATCTAAGTATAATTCAGCGCGTGCGGAGCTAGTTGATAAGTTTGCAGTTCATAAGTTGATTCAATTTGATTTTGGGGTGTGATTCTTAGTTTTGTTGTAGTTTTACGTGTTCCGGTAGTTTGAGTCGGTCTGTATTATGATTATGGACTTGGAGGTGTATTTGAACGGGGTCCTGGAGCTCGGGTGTGTTACGGACCACCTGGAGCTAAGTCAAAAATTGTATAAAATGTTGTTCTGATTTCCTTCTTCACTAACGTGGAAATACCCTCGCATTCACGATGAAGGATTTGGGGACTGGGTGATGTTGTTATTCTCCTTTGCAAAGAAGGGGGTGGCATCACGTAGGCTTAGGACCAGTGTCCTTCTCGTTGGCGGTTGTCTCATTGGGTTCGGGTAGAAGACATGGGCTTGGTCATGCACGAGTAGAAACATGTGTTCGCCATGAGAGGGTGCCTCAGTGCATCGCGTTCGCGAGTAGCTACTTGCGATCGCAAAGAAGACTTTTCCTGGGTTCATGACTTTTGCCTTCGTGATTGCGAGTTCTTGTTCGCGATCGCGAAGAAGGCTATTCTGGGCAGTGACCTAATAAAAATTGGGAAATTGGCAATTTTGTTCATTTCTCTCATTTGTTGGCCGATTTTAGAGCTTTTTGGAGAGGGGCTTTCACCTAGCTATTGGAGGTAAGTGATTTATACAACGTAATTTAAATACACATATTATGGGTAGTAATTAACATGTAAAATGTGGAAGTTTTAGGAATTTGTTGAAAAACCTAGATTTTAATAAAAATGAGATTTGACCACGAAAATGTGGAATTGGATAAAAATTGTATATTTGTGTTCGTAATATAGTGGGTAACAATTATTTACAAATATTTCATGATTTTGGGCACGTGGGACAAGGGTGAATATTATGAATCTTCTAAATTAGGTTGGGTAATCACTCTACTGGTTAAATTATAAACTTTTGAGAAATTGATTAGTTTGTACAACCTTTGGCTAGTTTTAGATTGTTCGGCACCGGCTTGAGGCTTTTAGAGTGATTTGTGGATCGGAAAGTGTACTTGGGAACGAGGTAAGTCTCCTACCTAATCTTGTAAGAGGGAGTTCACCCCAAAGGTGTTTAAATTGTTGTTTGCTACTAATTGTGGGGTCTACGTACACATGAAGTGACGAGAGTCCGTGCGTAGATAAAATTCATGTTATGTCCGGGTAGACGTAGGCCTTTATTATGCTATTACTTGCAGTATTTACACTCAACTTGCTAGAATTAATAAGTAAAAATTTGGTTAAATAATATGTCAAACAAAGCTTCATTACTTGGAGATTTGGGTGAATGTTAATTATTTATGGAAATTTATATTATTTTATGGGCTTACCTAGGAGTTGTAAATACATAATTCGTAATACGAAGAGTTTCTCTATTCATGTGGATCGGGCCGAATGCCTCGGCAATATTTATGTATTATGGGATGCATCCATGGATCGGGTCGTACGACCTCCATAGTGTATGTACACGATTATTATGGAACATGCCATACAACCTCGGCATAACTCGTGCTTGGTGTCCCTCCGAGTCCGATTATACTTTATATGTCTTTCATGACTTGAGAATTTATAAATACATGTGGACCCCTTACTTGTTGAGATTAGCATGAATTATTTGGGGACTTTTACATTGTTATTTTATTAAAGGATCATTTAAGTATTCCCTCTTATTCCATTATTGATGTTTTATTTCATGCCTATTAAATATTCTTGTACATTATGCATATTGCCTGCTAGTAAGTGTCAATGTCGGCCCCTCGTCACTATTTTTTCGATGTTAGACTAGATACTTTACTCACGCTACACTTCTTCACATATCGTGCAGGTTGTGAGGCTGGTGCATCTGGAGTTCGTCCCGGCGCGCATTCGCATTACCTGGAGGCGTAGTGGTGAGCTGCTTCTCATGCTCCGTTCTGCAGCACGCGGAGCCTTCTCTTGTTAGGTTTTTGAAATGACCCGGCCGGTCGTTTTGAGAATTTAAGCTCCGTTCGGTGGCGTAAGGTCTTGAACAACTTCATATTGTGTATATTGACCTACGTGCATGGTTGGAGTCAGTTACCAGATGATACAGAGTCGAATTGGAAGAAGAATTTTAGTTTTGGAAGCTTAAGCGATGGAATTTGACTTTTGTGTAAACGGCTCCAGAATGAATTTTGGGTAATTTCAACAGCTCTGTATGGTGATTTTGGACTTAGGCGCGCGTCCGTATTTGTATTCGAAGGTCTGTAGAGTAATTTGAGGCAATTCGGCGAAAGTTGGAAAATTTGATGTTTAGTAAATGGAGAAGTTTGACCCACAGTTGACTTATGTGATACCGGGGTCGAAATGCAATTCTAAGAGTTGGAACAGCTCCGTTATATCATTTGGGGAGTGTCTGCACAATTTGGCGTCATTCCGTGTTTGCTTGATAAATCTCTGCACGAGTTTTAGAAGTTGGAAGATTCGAAAGTTCATAAGCTCGATTCCTGGTGTGATTCGTAGTTTCGTCGTTGTTTGATGTGATTTGAGACCACAAGCGAGTCCGGGTTAGGTTGTAGAACTTGTTTGTGTGTTTAGACGGGGTCCCGGGGCCCTCGAGTGTGTTCCGGGTGGGCTACAGGTCATTTTTCCCAATTTTTGAACTGTTGGTTCTGGTGTCTGATGTTCTTCATCATGATCGTAGTTCTATTTACGCGATCGCGATGCGTATCTGCCGATCGCCTAAAATTCCTTCTTCGCGTTCGCGTAATTGTCCTCGCGATCGCGTAACTCTGTACTTTTCCCTCTCCGTGTTCGCCTTTTCTGTTCCGCGTTCGCATAGCAGAAACCAAGCCCTAAGCACTGGTACTGGTTACTCTTCATGTTCGCATGACCTTCTTTGCGATCGCAGAAGCCTGTCTATCCCTTATACGCGATCGCATAAGCCCTTTCGCGATCGCATAACATATTTTGGGCCAGTAACTATTTTCTTCTATGTGATCGCATCACTTCTCTCGCGATCGCGATGAACAAATACCTGGGCAAGCAGAATATATTCTCAAATCGGGGATTACACCATGTTTATCACATCTTGACTTGTAGAGCTCAGTTTTGGGCGATTCTTTGTGGGTTTTTCAAGAAATTCGATTGGGTAAGTGTTCTTCACTTAGAATTAAATATATTCCATGATTTAATCTTTGTTTTTATCATTTAAATTCTGTTTTATTTGGGGGAAATGTTGGTTTTGAAGAAATTCCCAACATGAAATTTTCATGATTTGAGGGATGAAATGATATCGGAATTTTGTAATTTTTGTATGGTTGAAATCATATGGGAGTGGGTGTTCTAATTTTGTAAAATTTGTCGGGTTCCGAGATGCGGGCCTGAGGGTCGGATTTTAGGTCGACTCTTGGATATTTGTTAAAGATTTAGACTTTATGATCCAGAATAGTTTCTTATTAGTTTTATGTGTACTTTGAAGTTATTTTAGTTGGATTTGAGCCGTCCGGAGGTCTTTTCACCCGAGATGTCCATTTTAGAGTACCGGGTTTCGTCTTTGAGGTAAGTATTTTGCCTAACCTTGTGTTGGAATTACCCCTTAGGATTTGAGTCTTCTATGTTGATTATAGTCCGTGTACGCGAGGTGACGAGTGCGTGCTCAGACTTATTTGTAGAAGGTTGGCCTTTTAGGGTTCCTAGGTCCTTATATTCCCTGTGTATGAAGTTATATTTGTTAAGACTGAGTTCCTGATAACTAGTTTCATCTCTACCTGCTTAAATTAGAATTACTTGCTTTTAGATTCATTATATTGCCTATTTGACTACTAATTGACTTAATTGAAGATTTAACCTCCTCTACCATCATGCTATATTTTTCATAAACTGCCTATTTAATTGAAATTAGTATTATCTCATCCTATAATTGTTTAGCCTTAATTGGAGTTATGATTATCTTTTGATGCTTACCCTTATTTGAATTGTTGAATGTCTCTCATAATTGCTCAACCTCATAAGGAGTTTAGATAGTTTGTATCTTAGTCGACTTGTCCTTACTTGGAATTATTTGACTTGTGTTGGCTTCTTATTGTTGACTTGAATATTGTGGAATCTTTGCTACGTCTTGTTCTTTTCTGGTTAAGTTGTTCCCTTTACACTTAGCATTCCTTACCATGATTATTCCTTGAACGAGTTCCACTGTCTCTTTGTGAATTGAAGTTCTTGTATTGATTTACTCGTCGTACTTCGTATTATTGTCATTGTTGCTTGTACTTGATGTGGTGAGGTACGCGTTTTCTGCCGTGCTATAATTGTTGTCCTTGTTGGTTGCGCTGCATATTTATTTTGGGACTACAGACGTATTCTGGGAGATCCCTCAGTACTGCATATTTATTTTGGGACTACTGACGTATTCTGGAAGATCCCCATGTACTGCATATTTATTTTGGACTACGGACATATTTCGGGATATCCCCTTGTTCTGCATATTTATTTTGGGACTACATATGTATTCCGAGAGATCCCCCTGTACTGCATAAATAATTAGAGACTACGGGACGGGATCCCGATAGATTCCCTTGTTGATATATCTGTGTTCGGAGCTGTGAAACTTCTATGCTTAGGTGTCACAGGGTGAACTATACTCGAAAGACATTTATTTGAGAAGTATTTCCTTTTTAAAAAGCATTCATCTTGGAGAAAAATATGTTTGTAAGACATTTATTTGAAAAGTATTTAACTTGAAAAAAACTATGTTTGAAAGACATTTATTTGAAAAGCTTTTATCTCGAAGAAACTATGTTTGAAAAACATTATTTGAAAAGCTTTTATCTTGAAAAAACCAAGTTTGAAGGATTCTATTTGAAAAGTTTATATTCGAAGGGAATATATTTCAAAAGAATTTCCTATCGGAAAGGATTATATTTTAAAGACTCCAACATAAAAAACTTACGGGTTAAAGTTTACATTTGAAGATTTTGAACAATTTATTGGGGTTGTTGCCTAAGCCCTGATGTGGAAACAATTGCAGTGCTGTGTTATTACTTGTCCTTATTGTATTGTGATTTCCGGAGTAGGGTTGTGTTCCCTTCCATCCTTCTATGTATAATTCTGGTGTTCCATTTGTCACGACCCCAAATCCTAACAGGCCGTGATGGCGCCTATCGTGGAACTAGGCTAGCCAATCATCACTTTACTACGCATTGGTTCTTTTATAATAGTTCACAATTTAATGATAAACAACAAGCATAGCAATAAAAATAAATTATTTAAGTCTCAGTGCCCCAATAGTAGTATAAACAAAACCTCTCAAGACTGGAGTCAATGATCATGAGCATCTAAAAAAGAAATAAATCTAACGTTGCTAATGTCATAATAAATGTCTATGAATCAATTTCTAATACTAATCAAGGAAGGGAAATGGAGAAGCTGTGGACGCTGGACAGCTACCTCGAAATCCCATGAACTGCTGCTAACGAACAAGGCAGCTACTGCTCAAAATCGATACCTGGATCTGTGCACAGAGGCACAGGGAGTCTTTATGAGTACGCCAACTCATTAGTAATGAAAATAAATCACATTCTGAGAATTATAAAACACACAGTACAGATACACCAATTCACAAAAGCCAGTAAAACACCAAGTCACCAGATAGTATTCATCAAATACATGAGTTCCAAAAATCAGTTTCCAGAAATCCTTTGAAACAAGAATATCAGTATATCTCAGTAAATTTTTCAGTAAAAACTAGTTGGAAAACAAAGTAAATCATAGTTCGAAAACTCAGTAAAATCATCATAAATCTGCCCCTCGGGCTAAAATAATTTCTCATAACAATTGCCCATCACGCATCCTCACAATCACTCTGTACCAGCCCATCAGGCTATAATCATCACTCTGTATCAGCCCCGCGGGCAATAATCATCACTCAATAGGTACCTGCGCTTACTGTGGGTGTGTACAGACTCTGGAGGGGCTCCTACAGCCCAAGCTCTATAACAACATAGGCCTGAAAGCCTCTCACAATATAGGCCTGAAAGCCTCTCACAATATAGGCCTGAAAGCCTCTCACAATATAGGCCCGAAAGCCTCTCACAATATAGGCCTGAAAGCCTCCCTCATATCCTCACAACATAGGCCTAAAAGCCTCACCCAGTCAGACACTCTCGATTTTCCCTTAGGCCATAACATACCGAGTTCTCGACCCAAAATAGTATTTTATTTTTCAATAAATAGTATCAAAATACTCGGAGTGTGAAAACAATTTATCAGGAAAAGACTGAGTGAAAAATCATAACATATCAGTGAGAAAAATATAGTAAACACATCCCCCAAGGGGTAAACAGGTCGGCACTAGGCCCTAAACATGGCTTACAGCCCAAATCATATCAAGTATATATAGTACTATTGGAAAGAAGCTTTAAAAAGTCGTTTCGCAACTCAATAGTCGCCTAAGTAAGGAATATATCTCCAAAGTTTCAACCTTTGCATTTCAAAACCCGTGAAAGGGTGCATAGTCTGGGGTTTCATACCCTCCGAACAGGATTTAAAGACATTACTTACCTCAAACTAGCCCGAAATTACTTTGCAATGCGTTTGCCTTTCGAATAAACTTCCGGATGCTCCAAATCTACCAAGTTCAGATTTCTATCATCAAATTATGCTCAAGGAATAAATTCCAATTGAAAAATATCGAATTTAGCTCAAATATCCAAATTCGGTCAAAACCCGATCCCCGGGCCTGCGTCCTGAAACTCAGAAAATTTTATACCAAAATGTTCTTCGTCCTCTCACGAGTACGTGCATATAAAGAAAACCAAAATCGAAGTTCGTTTGACCCCTCAAATCGACCCCTAAAGGTCTCATAATATCAAGCCCTAAACCTACCTTTTGCTACTGATTTGCATGAATTTAATACTAATATTATGTTCTATAATCATCCATAAACGAGTTTTAAGGTCATAAATACTTACCTCTACGAATACCACTGATTTCCCTCTTTAAAAATTGCCTCAAGAGCTCTCTATCCGTACAAAAATGGTGTAAAAAGGGTTTAGGTCGCGGAAGGGTTTAATTATATTCTGTCCAGGGATTTTCGCACCTGCGGGACCGCACCTTCGGCCCCCTAACCGCACCTGCGACCTTCCCGCACATGCGGAGCTTGGTCCGCCCCTGCGGGCTTGCACCTGCGGTCAAACTTCTGCATGTGCGGTTACACCAGCACCAGCAGCTATATTGCTTCAATTTCCAAGACCAAACCTCCGTTAAACACCCGAATTCAATCCCGAGCCCCTTGGAACCCAACCTAAAATACCAACACATCACATAGGATCATTCAAACTTAGTTTCACCCCCGGAACACCAAAACTAACGCCAAAATCACACCGGATTCAAGCCTAAGAATTTTGAAATTTTCTAAAATCCACCAACGATGCCGAAACTATCCAAAGCAACTCCGATGGGCCTGAAATATTGCAGATATATCCAAAATAACATTACAAACATGTTCCAACTGTCGGAATTCCATTCCGACCCCGATAGCCTATTTTTCCATTGCCAATCGGAAATTGCCAAAAACTAACTTTCGCCAATTCAAGCCTAATTCTACACCGAAAATCACAAATTTATTCTAAACACACTATCTCGTATCTGGTACTGCATGGTTCCACTCTGCAAGAACTCCGAATCATTCTCTTGAAGCTCATCCTCTTCATTATAAATGATCCGCTTTCCCCGAAATGACCTGGACCAATAGACTCCTAAGTCCCAAATCACCTAACGAAGCTATGAGAGCCATAAAATCCGCATTCTGAGGTCATTTTCCAATAAGTCAACTCTCAGTTGACTTTTCACATTTCAAGGCTAGTTTTAAAGACTAAGTGACTGAACTCTCACTACAACCATTCTATTTCAAGCCTACCCACTCTAACACGTCAATAACAATTAAACCAAGCTATAATAATTCAATAACAATAATTATAATGCAGGTTCTACGTAACGACAGATCGGGTCGTTACACCATTGTTGTTTGCTGTTTTTCTTTCCTTATTGTAGTTGTTATGTTGTTAGCCATATTGTTTAGACATTAGATAGATGTCATGTTTCTGTTATTTCAGTACTTATGTCTATTTAGTGTAGACCAGTGGGTGTCTCGACTATTCCACGTCACTAATTCACTGAGGTTAGTCTTGATATTTAGTGGGCACCGTTGTGGTGTGCTCATACTACACTTTTGCATATTTTTGTGCAGATCCAAGTGTTGATCGTTAGTAGTTGTGCAGATCCTTACTGATGGGACTCAAGGTAAACCTGTCACCGGGTTCGCAGGCTTCGGAGTCACCTTCTTACGTTGCTTTCAACTACTTTACTCATTTTCAAACAGTTGTATTTAGAAGTGTAGTTAACTCTGTAGAGCTTATGACTTGTACTGTCGGTTTTGGGGAAATTATAAATTTTTGCAAAGATTCTATGTCGAGACTGATAGATTTTCTTTATTTATTGTTGTTATAAAATAAATGTTAGGCTTACCTATTCCCTAAGACTAGGTGCCAGCACGATACCCAACGGCGGAAAAATTGGGTCGTGATAGTTTTATCATTCCTGTCTATTCTGTTTTAGACAGTAGTTCTTAGAGAGTTTTGTATATTCTACTAGATGCTCGTGCACTTTTGGCACCAAATTTTGGAAATTCTAATAGACACTCATGCATTTTGATTATTCAATTTACTATCTTATTTTCACATTTTGTTTGTGCTTTACACTACTATGCTCACTTACTATTTGTTTTCTTATTAAATAAAAATCAAAGATTTTAAAAATATTAAAATGGGCAATTAAATGGGTAGTTCATTGTTGGCTTTCCTAGTGGCGACGTTGGGCGCCATCACGACCAATCGTGGAAATTGGGATGTGACACTTGGAGATAAAAAAACATTACACTGTAACATGTTATTTTTTATGACTCAACATTGCAAGTTACAATAAATATCAGTGTAAATTAAAGCTTAGCCTTAACCCCTTCATGGATTGTCACACCTTTTTTTTTACCCCCGATATAATAAAGGGTATAAGCGAGTTTTTTCACTTTAAGTGACATTATTTGGATTTGGGATTTATTTTTAGTTTTCAGAGTTGCCACCCGGATTTTGACGATGTTACGGGACACCGTTTATTTATTAAAAATCCCAAACCGAGGAATTTTGACTCTGTTTTAAGTCGTCTGCGACCAGAAATCCGAGTAAGGAATTCTGTTAACCCGAGAGAAGGTGTTAGGCATTTCCGAGTTCCATGGTTCTAGCATGACCGCTTAACTATTAATATTTGGCCTAAGTTATCTGATTATTTATGTATTTTAGCCTATTGTGCGTTCAACCCTTTAACTTTTAACCACTTTTAGTGTTTATGGATTTATCTTGAAACAAGTAACGACGGCGTGCACTTGTTTGTTTTTGGACACATTGTAACCGCGCCACATGAAATGCACCCGCAATTACAACATGTAATTTTTATTATTATTTTGATTTAGAGGCGGGGACATGAGTTGCCACACCCGAGTGTAGATTATATAGTCATGACTATGGTCGTGACAGGTTAAAATGCTTATTTGAAGCAATATTTGATTACTCTCTAAGTTTTAGAAGTTTTGTCTAAAAAGGGTATTTTTAGCTTATAGGATATGTACATAAACAACTTTTGATATTTAAGGGATTATTTTGAAACAAGTCGCGATGTCATACACTTGTCGTTTTGGTACATGTTGCGAACCGCGTCACATGAAATGCACCCATGATTCGTGACATGTTTATTTTAATCTTCGAAGTTATGATCGGGTCACGTCAAACGCACACCCGAATAAGGATTACGTATCATGACTATGCCACGGGAGCCGTACTCATAGCCACGATAATTTATTATTAATCATGATTAAAATAAACTACGGAGTCATGATTCTGTTATCCTAAAAATTGAGATTCGCGTGACCATGAGCAATTAAGAAACAACTATGTAATACCCTCAGCATCAACGTATGAGTATCCAAAATTCAGCAGCTAATTCATTTCATCATTGACCTTATAAAAAGATAAGAAAATTCAAAGACAACCACTGGCAGAAGCTACTTCTTGAAACTTCAAGATTTAGTGTTTGTAAAAATTAGAACCGGCAAATCTTAAACAATTGATTTATATTTGTTTGTGCTCTATTTCAGGCTTCCTACTTAATCTTCCGTATATTAGCATATCAATAGAAAACAGTCTGAGTATGAACTCGTAAGAATTTACTAACTGTTCGATAAACAATACAGATGTCAAACATGACAATATGTGGCTACTAACGTGATGAACCAGCGCAGAACAACAATAGAAACAAGAACGACACCAGTTTGGCCACCCTGTCTTACCCAAGGGCGGCTCCACCTCTAGGCCAGTAAAGCTAATCAGAGAAAACAAAGAGTGGAGTCTCTTGCCTAAGTTGCCAAGAATTGCAAACCTAGTGTCATTCAATTCAACAATTTGTTTTTGCTGTCTTTTTCGAGTGTTTCTAGGCTTCTGATTCTACACTGTATTTTCATATAAAAAAATCTTGTATAATAGTCATGAATGTCTTCACTGCACTCTAGTCTGCGGATTATGTTTGCATTGTTAATTCTGTAACTACTTTTAATTTGACAGTACACACTAGTACCATTTTTGTTTGGTTAGAAAAATTGTTATTACTTATTATTAGTGATAGTCTTTATGCAAAATCCCAGACGAATTCTCAAAATTTTGCCTAATTACTTTCAGAAAAATAAGTTAATAACAAAAACGAACAAAAACTTGGAAGGAAAAATATTGTGATTAACAACTAATTCCAATCAAAAGAAAACTCAAACCCATGTCATTAGCATCAATCAGTCATTAACATATATACACCAACAAAAGATCTAATAGTCAAAAGCACGACTCAAGAATCAGAGGCGGACCCAGGATTTAAGCATAACGGGGGCACCATTATTTTTACTATGCCAATCACCAACAATAAAGTTCGGGTGTAACCCTTTGAAATGACTATGATAATTTATCATCAAAATAAAAATATCAATATTATCAAATACCATTAACTTGATACTAATATAACAAAAGTATATTGTCCACTCATAGTTGAACTCGACGCGCTTTCATATTTTGAAAACGGTCAATAATAGCATCATTGCTTATATTTACAAATACTTCCTTCCAAAGTAACAAACTAAACAATCATTTAAAAATGCATCACTAATACTACTACGCAATTCATCTTTGATGTACTTCATAGATGAGAATGCTCTTTCCACCGTTGCAGTTGCGACAGGTAAAATTAAAGTCAACTTCACAAGCAAATAAACAAGTGAATAAGTCTCCACAAGATTTGTCTCAACCAATGCTTTCGCCAAATCACCAATTCCTTTCAAATCAGAGAACCTAGGGTCACCATGTTGCATGTGCCATATGAAAGTGTCAAGTTGGCGACTAAGATCACGAAGCTTCAATTCACCAAACTCATCGGGATAATGCTTGGCCAATGTCATTATACTTTCCTTATCAAAATTAGCAAATGAGTTAGCCAGATTCAAGCTAGCCATACCAAGAAGCAGGTTACTACTCACAACATCAAAACGACTATTAAGCTCCAGAAGTTGCAAATCAATCACGGCATAAAAAAGCTCAACACATAAGTGATGTGAATAAGTAACACTAGAAGGCCTACGCTTCGACTTTTCAAGAATATAGAATTCTTCCATCTTGGGCACCAAAATATCATGTTTTGCACAAAATAAATATACTTCATCCATCAATGGTTCCCATCCTTTATCTCTCATTTCTTGCAACCTTTCCTTTGTGATATCAAGAAATACCATGGCATTGACAATATCTTGATCTTTCTTCTGTAAAGCTTTGCTCAACTCGTTTGACATTATCAACACTTTCAACATTAAGTGAAGCAACAAAACAAATTCAAATGCTTTAATTTTACTCGAAAAAGCTTCTGCTTGCAACCTATCATTAACATCACCTTCACATTCAATCACCCCAAGCACATGAACAATAGAAGAAAATAAAATAACAAAGTTATCCAATGTTTTACAATGTGATCCCCAACGAGTGTCACCTGGCCTTTGAAGCCCTCGCTCTTGATTTAATCCTTTCCCACTTTGAACTTCACCACTCTCTAACAATTGCTGCAACAATTCTGCTTGATGATCCCGAAGTTGATCTCTACGCTTAAGAGAAAATCCAATTATATTCAACACGTTAGTAACAATAGCAAAGAAAGTATCTACCTCCTTGTGTTTTTTAGCAACGGCTACAAGCATCAACTGTAATTGATGTANCTAATAAATGGCTCGTTCACTTGGCCTTTTTTGTCAACATACCGCAAAGCAAGGGCCATTTGTTCATGGTGTTAAATATCCTTGGACTCATCAACTAATATCCCAAAATAATCTCCATCCAAGTCATCAATTAAAGCTTTCACGGTCTCTTGTGCACAAGCACTCACAATTTCCTTTTGAATTTTTGGCGAAGTCATCATATCATTTTTTGGAGCATGTTTTAATATAATTCTA
>ML281852.1:0-49328 GCA_005239495.1 Nicotiana undulata | reverse complement strand
TGGGATTTAAAATAAATGGTGACTCGGAACACCGTAAATAAATAATTCCGAGTGGCGACTCTGCAATTAAATAATCCAAATCGAATAATGTCACTTAAATTGGAAAAACTCCCTTATCCCACCCCAATCGGGAAAAAAGAGGTGTGACAACAATCAGGTTGGGGATTACTATTCCCTCAAGTCAAGGTTAAACCAAACACTTACCTTGATCTCACAAGTAATTCACTGCTCTAGCACTGCCTTTCCTTTAGAATTTGCTTCTAATCCGCTCGAATCTAATCATAATTTGTTCAATGTTATCAATCATAGCCTAAAGGAACCATCTTTATTGAAGAATAATGGTTTTCCTAAGTTTTCCTATCCAAATTCAAAAATCGACCCCGGACCCGCTTGGTCTAAACTCGAGGTTCAGACCAAAACCCATTTATCCAATTTCCCCTGAGCCCGGATATACAATTGGTATTGGAATCCGACCTCAATTCGAGGTCCAATTCCTCAAATTTTGAAATTTCTAAGTTCTACCCAAAAACCCAATTTTTACCATGGAAACTCTAGAATTTTGGTTGTAATCTTGTTAAAAGTTTTTAGGAATTGAAACAAATTAGTTAGAGATCACTTACCAATGATTTGGAGAAGTTTGGGTCTTTGAAAAATCGCTTATGGAGGTTTAGGGTTTGAGATATTGGAAAGAAGTGAAAAACTCGTCAAAAAAGCTAATATAACAGGCTGGGGGTCTCGCATTTGCAAACCCTGAGCTTTCCGGAAAAATATCGCAAATGCGAGCAGGCCTTAGCATTTGCGAACAGGGTCCCTTCGCATTTGAGACCCAGGACATCGCAAATGCGAGATCTAAAGCTGGACATTGGCTTCGCATTTGCGAAGCCCGACCTCGCATTTGCGAGATTTGAGCCTTGCACACCAGGTGTTCAGTTGTTGGGATATTTTTCTAAGTCTAGACACTCTGTAGCCTACCCGAAACTCATCCAAGACCTCGTGAATTCAAACCAAACATGCATGCAAGTCTAAAAACATCATACGGACTGGTTCGTGCGATAATCATCAAAATCTACAGATTTAGCCTCAAAACTCAAGATTTCCTCAAGAACACTCAAATTCCTAACTTTTCAACCGGATATCCGAATTACATCAAATCAACTCCGATTCTCATGAAACTTCATAGTTAGGACTTAAATCACATAACAAACTTGTTACGGGCTCCGGAACCAAAATACGGGCCCGATATCATATATTTCACGAATTATTTCATTTCTTTATTTCTTGAATTAACCACCAGAATAATTTTCTTAAAAAACTGTTTTCTAAGGCTTGGGACCTCGGAATTCAATTTCGAGCATATGCCCAAGTCCCATATTTTATTGCGTACCTTCCGAGATCGTCGAAACACGGATACGGGTCCATTTACCAAAAAATTTTACCAAAGTCAACTAAATCCAAATTTTAACTCTAGAAATTACTATGTTTTATATTTTCACATAAAAGCTTTTTGGTTTCATGCCCGGACTACGCACGCAAATCGAGGTAATTAGAATTAGTCTTTTTAGGGCTAGTAAGCCTAGAATTAAGTCTGTTTTCATAAAATGACCCTTTGGGTCATCACAATCTCCACCTCTAAAACACATTTTCGTCCTCGAACGGACCTCAAAAATTACCTAAATTGATGAACAAGTGTTGATATTTACTCTGCATGTCCGACTCGGACTCCCAAGTAGTTGCCTCGACGGCTGACCTTTCCATTGCACTCGAACTGATGGATAACTCTTTGACCTCAATTGACGAACTTGTCGGTCTAAAATGGCCATCGGCTCCTCCTCATAAGTCAAATCCTTGTCCAATTGAACAGAGCTGAAATCTAACACGTAGGACGGGTCACCATGATATTTCTGGAGCATAGACACATGGAATACCGGATGAACGGAGGATAACCCTAGAGGCAACGCAAGTTTATAAGCTACCTCCCCCACTCTATCAAGAATCTCAAACGGCCCGATATACCTAGGGCTCAACTTACCCTTCATGGGCGATACCCGAAGCAATACTCTCTCTTCAACCATGAATGTCACATCTCTAACCTTACGATCGGCATAACTCTTTTGCCTAGACTGAGCTGCACGAAGTCGCTACTGAATGATCTTGACCTTATATAAGGCCTCCTGCACTAAATCTGTACCTAATAATCGAGCTTCTCCCGGCTCAAACCATCCAACTGACGACCTACATCGTCTACCATATAACGCCACATTGGGAGCCATCTGAATGCTCGAGTGATAACTATTATTATAGGCAAACTCTGTTAACGGCAAGAACTGATCCCAAGAACCTCCAAAGTCAATCACACAAGCGCGGAACATATCCTCTAAAATCTGAATACTACGCTCAGACTGCCCGTCTGTTTGAGGATGAAATGTTGTACTCAAATCAACTCGGGTACCCAACTCACGCTAAACTGCCCTCCAAAAGTGCGAGGTAAACTACGTACCCCGATCAGAAATGATAGACATGGGCACACCGTGAAGGCGAACAATCTCTGAATATATATCTCAGCCAACCTCTCTGAAGTATAAGTAATTTCCACTGGAATGAAATGTGCTGATTTAGTCAGCCTATCCACAATAACCCAAACTGCGTCAAATTTCCTCTGATTCCATGGGAGTCCAACAACGAAGTCCATGATGATACGCTCCCACTTCCACTCAGGAACCTCTATTTGCTGAAGCAAACCACCAGGTCGATGATGCTCATATTTTACCTGCTGACAATTCAAACAACGAGCCACATAAGCAACAATATCCTTTTTCATCCTTCTCCTTCAATAATGGTGCCTCAAGTCTTGGTACATTTTGGCTGCACCTAGATGAATGGAATACTTAGAACTGTGAGCCTCGTCAAGAATCAACTCATGAAGGCCATCAACATTAGGCACACATATACGACTTTGCATCTTCAAAACACCTTCATCTACAATTGTAACATTCTTGTCACCTCCATGCCGAACTGTGTCTCTAAGAACCATCAAATGTGGGTCATCATCATGCCGCTCTCGAATACGCTCTATTAAAAAAGACCGAGCGACTGTACAAGCCAAAACACTTCCGAGTGAAATATCCAACTGCACAAACTAATTAGCCAAAGTCTTAACATCTGAAGCCAACAGTCTCTCCCCAACTGGAATAAATGCAAGGCTGCCCATACTCACCAACTTCCTACTCAAGGCATCGGCCACCACAGTGGCCTTCCCGAGATGATATAATATAGTGACATCATAATCCTTAATAACTCTAACCATCTCCTCTGTCTCAAATTTAGGTCCTTTTGCTTAAACAGGTACTGGAGACTACAATGGTCAGCACGCCATAGGAATAGTGCCTCCAAATCTTTAATGCATGAACAATGGCTGCCAATTCTAAGTCATGAACACGATAATTCTTCTAATGAACTTTCAACTGACGAGACGCATATGCAATCACTCTGCCATCCTACATCAAAATTTCCCCAAGTTCAACTCGGGAAGCATCACAATAAACCGTGTAAGAACCTGAATCGGACAGTAACACCAACACTGGTGTTGAAGTCAAGGCTATCTTGAGCTTCTCAAAGCTCGCCTCGCACTTGTCCGACCA
Source organism: Nicotiana undulata (assembly GCA_005239495.1). Taxonomy (NCBI): domain Eukaryota; kingdom Viridiplantae; phylum Streptophyta; class Magnoliopsida; order Solanales; family Solanaceae; genus Nicotiana; species Nicotiana undulata. Next base: position 45,690 of record ML281852.1, on the reverse strand, counting down.
TTTGCATGGAGCACCTTTATGAGTCAATTTGGTAATTGGGGCTGCAATAGATGAGAACCCCTCCACAAAACGACGGTAATAACCTGCCAAACCCAAGAAGCTTTTGATTTCTGTGGTTGTGGTGGGTCTAGGCCGGTTCTTGACTGCCTATATCTTCTTAGGATCTACCCGGATACCCTCTGCTGATACAATATGACCCAAGAAAGCTACTGAATCTAACCATAACTCACATTTTGAAAACTTGGTGTACAACTGATTATCCCTCAAGGAATGGAGTGCTATACGGAGGTGTTGTTCATGTTCCTCACGGCTACGGGAATATATTAGAATATCCTCAATGAATACAATTACAAAAGAGTCTAGATGAGGCTTGAAAACTCGATTCATTAAGTCCATGAAGGCTGCTGGAGCATTAGTCAAACCAAAGGACATCACCAAATATTCATAGTGCCCATACTTCGTCCGAAAGGTTGTCTTAGGAACATCAGACGCCCTAATCTTCGGCTGATTGTAACCAGTTCTCAGATCAATTTTTGAAAACTCACTGACACCCTGAAGCTGATCAAATAAGTCATCAATCCTCGGCAACAGATATTTATTCTTGATAGTAAATTTATTTAACTGTCGGTAGTCTATACACATCCTCATCGACCCATCCTTCTTTTTCACAAACAAGAGCGACGCACCCCAAGGTGAGATACTGGGTCTAATAAAACCCTTATCAAGCAAGTCTTGCAACTGCTCTTTCAATTCGTTCAATTCTGGTGGGGCCATACGATATGGAGGAATGGAAATGGGTTGAGTGACCGGAGCCACATCAATATAAAAATCAATATCCCTGTCAAGTGGCATCCCCGGCAGGTCTGCAGGAAACACATTGGGAAACTCACGAATGATAGGCACCGAATCTATAGAAGGAACCTCCACCTCAGAGTCACGAATATGAGCTAAATAGGCCAAACACCTCTTTTCAACCATACGACGAGCCTTGGCATAAGAAATCATTTTACTGGGAGAATGACCAGGAGTCCCTTTCCACTCTAATCGAGGCAACCCTGGAAAGGCTAGAGTAAATATGTTGGCGTGACAGTCCAAAATGGCATAATACGGTGACAACCAATCCATGTCCAATATAAAATCAAAATCGACTATGTCAAGAAGCAAGAGATCTACACTAGTTTCAAGACCCTTAATGACTATAACGCACGAACGATACACACGATCTACCACAATAGCATCCCCCACCGAGGTATACACATGAACAGGAACACTCAAGGAATCACGGGGAACAACCAAATACGGGGCAAAATAGGATGAAACATAAGACTAAGTAGACCCCGAATCAAACAAAACTGAAGCAGCTCTATTGCAAACTGAGATGATACCTGTAATGACAGCAACGGAGGACTCCACCTCAGGCCTGGCTAGAAATGCATATAATCAGGGCTGGGCCTCGCCACCCTGAACTACGTCTCCGGGAGGACCTCTGACAGGTGGACCTCCACCTCTAGCGGGCTGGCCTCCACCTCTAACAACCTGACCTCCACCTCTAAAAACCTGACCCCTACCTCGGGCTACCTGACCTCTACCCTTGGTTGGCTGGGCTGGTGGTACTGGAGCTGGTGCTGGAACTATGGCATCAGAACCCTGATACTGAAGCTGATTACCCGCATATTTTGGACAAGTCCTCCTAACATGCCCTTATTCACCACAATCAAAACATCCCTCCTGATACAAGGACTGACCCTAACGAACCGGCTGACCTCGATAAAAACTACGCAGAGGCGGTGCTCTAATAGGAGTTGGGGGAGCATTGGAAACTGGTTGAGCCGAAGGAGGTGTATAAGAACCACAACCACCCGAAGTACCATATGAAACCTGAAGTGCTGAGTGAAATGTCCTGGAAGACTGGCCTCTGCTAAATGAAATCCCACCTCCAGACGAGGCACCACTAAATCCACAAGAATGGCGAGGTCGCTTTTTTGACCCCTGACCTCCCATCCCAATAACTGACTCAACCCTCCTGGCCACATTTTCCGCATCCTGGAAAGAAATCTCGGTCCTTGTCTCCTTAGCCATCTGCACCATGATGAGCTGAGCAAGGCCCTCAATAAACCGTCTGACCCTTTATCTCTCTGTGGGCAACAAAAGAATAGCATGTTTGGCCAAATCCACAAAATGATTCTCATACTGAGTGACAGTCATGCTGCCCTGCTGAAGTCGCTCAAACTGACGACGTTTCTCCTCTCGAGTAGTAACAGGAAAGAACTTCTCCAAAAATAGATGAGAAAACTAATCCCAAGTCAAGGCAGGCGACCCAACTGGTCTAGTCAATAAATAATCCCTCCACCATTTCTTGGCGGAACCAGTCATCTGAAAAGCAGCGAAATCGACCCCATTGGTCTCCAAAATACCCATATTACGCAAAATCTCATGACAACTATCCAGATATTCCTGAGGATCCTCTGAAGTCTCACCACTAAACTGAATAGGAAATAACTTAATGAATCTGTCCAACCTCCACAAAGAATCAGTAGACATAGTTGCCCCATCAACAGGCGGCACTGCAGCAACTGGCTGAATAACCCCAATTGGATTAGCCGCGAGGGTCTGAACCTGAGGAGTGGTAGCTGCCACGGGGAATGTGTCTGTCTGGGCTACACTCTTTATGATGCCTACTAACCGGACCAAAGCGTCCTGAAGCACTAGGGTGGCAATAAACCCCTCTGGGACCTGAGCTAGGGTTGCTGTCTGAGCAACGGGTTGAGTTCTGCCCCTGCCTCGGCCTCTGCCCCTAGTAGGAGTTGTTTTTGCTGCTGGAAGACCGAATATTAGTCAGCGGAAGAGGAAGCTCGCATTCTCGCCTTCTTCGAGAGAATAGAAGAGTCCAAATCAATATTTATGATAACAAGAATCGCACAATAGAATAGAAACAAAAATGGAGTTGTTTCCTAACTCAACAACCTCTGAGAGATAAGTACAAATGTCTCCGTACCGATCCTTCAGACTCTATTAAGCTTGTTCATGAATTATGAGACCTAAGCAACCTAGTGCTCCGATTGCAACTTGTCACGGCCCAAATTCCCAATCTTAGGGATCGTGATGGCGCCTAACACCACACTTGCTAGGCAAGCCAATGTTAGAATTTATTTAATAAATTTCCATTTAAAATCTATTTAACTAATATAAAACAATTCAAAATAAACTGAACTTTATTACTACCATTGCATAAGTCCACGAATCAATAATAAATGAATAATAATACCGAGCCTCTAACTAAATAAATAACCAAAAGACTACCCCAGGGTCTGGTGTCACAATTCACGAACCACTATGAATACCACAAATAATGGGCTGAAAGAAATAATATAACTATTTCGAATGAGATAAAGCAGTATCTATAAAACTGAGAGAAGACGCCAGGAATCTGCGGATGCCAGCAGATCTACCTCGTCTCCGAAAGGATGAATGTCGGCTACTAATATCTCCTAACATTGGCCGGTACATGGATCTGCACAAAAGAGTGCAGAGTGTAGTATCAGTACAACCGACCCCATTTACTGAGTAAGTGCCGAGCCTAACCTCGACGAAGTAGTGATGAGGCTAAGGCAGGGCAATGTAACTTAACCCGAACAATATATATATAACAAAACAAGAAAATACAATTCTAAATAAAACGAGAACAATAAACCTGTAATAATAAATTAAGTAATTCAGTTGTCTCTTTCCAGGCCTCAGCTATAACCAAAATCTCACATAAATTTTCAAAATTTCCAAAGTTTTGACTTTTAAAATAAAAGTAAGTGTAAACTATGTAAAATAGTAAGGTAAAACAATTATTTTTCAAATCTTTGATTTTTCTTGGAAAATTCAGTAAAAAAATAGGTTTCCTCCCTTATTGCTCTTCGTTGCGGCGTGCAACCCGGTCCCACCTGTCCCGCCTTATTACACCGCCCTATATTCCACCCTTATTACACCTGTTGTGGCGTGCAACCAGATCCCACCTATCCCACCTTATTACACCTTGTTGCGGCGTGCAACCCGCTCCCACCAGACATATCATCAATTAATTTACTTATGAAAACTTTCACAATTCAGGCCAAGCCTTTCACAACACTTTTATCTCAACAACTGTAAACAGAAAACAGTATAGCTCATAAGTTGTATCCAATCATTTCATAATGAAACCAACCAGAATATATGTAAATGACGTAACGTTGTCATCCAGCTCAATGTACCATAACAAAATCAAAATAACAGCCAACACTTTTAACATACTTGCAACAATACTTGGCAATAATCTAATGAAACCAAACATCCATGTAAACCTCAATGATCACAAACAGTTAAGCCAGGAAGCAAATAAATGAGAAATTGGGAAAGGGATCATGTTAAACAACAGTTTGGTAGTGCATAGGTACTCGTCACCTCACCTATACACTACACACCAGAAATTTCACATAACAATCAGGTTGGGGATTACTGTTCCCTCAAGTCAAGGTTAAACCAAACACTTACCAATGATTTGGAGAAGTTTGGGTCTTTGAAAATCGCTTATGGAGGTTTAAGGTTTGAGAAAATTGGAAAAGAAGTAAAAACAACTCGTCAAAATATTGATATAACAAGTTGCGGGTCTCGCATTTGCGAACTGAAGTTCGCAATTGCGAACCCTGTGCTTTCCGGAAAAATATCGCAAATGCGAGAAGGCCTTCGCATTTGAGACCCACGACATCGCAAATGCGAGATCTGAGGCTGGCCATTGGCTATGCATTTGCGAAGCCCGACCTCGCATTTGCGAGATCTAAGGCCTGCACACCAGATGTTCAGCTGTTAGGATATTTTTCTAAGTCCAGACACTCCGTAGCCTTCCCAAAACTCACCCGAGCCCCGTGGCTCCAAACCTAACATGCACGCAAGTCTAAAAACATCATACGGGCTTGTTCATGCGATCAAATCATCAAAATAATATAAAAATCTAAAGATTTAGCCTCAAAACTCAAGATTTCCTGAAGAACACTCAAATTCCTAACTTTTCAACCGGATGTCCGAATTACATCAAATCAACTCTGATTCTCATGAAACTTCATAGATAGGACTTAAATAACATAACGAACTTGTTCCGGGCTCCAGAACCAAAATACGGTCCCGATATCATATATTTCACGTATTATTTCATTTCTTTATTTCTTGAATTAACCAGCAGAACAATTTTCTTCAAAAATTGTTTTCTAAGGCTTGGGACCTCGGAATTCAATTTCGGGTATACGCCCAAGTCCCATATTTTACTACGGACCTCCGGGGATTGTCGGAACATGAATCCGGATCCGTTTACCAAAAATGTTGACCAAAGACAATTAAATCTAAATTTTAACTCTAGAAATTACTATTTTTTATATTTTCACATAAAAACTTTTTGGTTTTACGTCCGGACTGTGCACGCAAATCGAGGTAATTAAAATTAGTATTTTTAGGGCTAATAAGCCTTGAATTAACTCTGTTTTCATAAAATGACCATTTGAGTCATCACACGCGCACCTGGATGTTGCGTTTCGATTTTGTTTTTCGTTCCTTTTCGCCCGGGCTAACCTTCGATTGGATTTCCACGCTTCATAATGACTTTAAAACACTCTTTATCTCCCTCCTAGCTCGGAGTGGCTCCTGAAATACATCAATTTCTTAATTAGAGCATTTTGTTATCTTTTAACATTCAAACATAAATAAAGTGCGGTTAAATTAGAGTGTAAATAGCGTCTAAATTGCATAAATATAGGCTACTATCAACACCCCACATGTAAATCATTGCTCGTCCCCGAGCAATAAAGCCACACTTTACAAAGGCCTAACTTCACTGAGTGACTTCCCTACTCGTCACACCAAGAATATTTCACAATGTTTGACTACATTAGTGTAACATCCACACCTCAAGAGTGGACTCTCCTTAGCCACGCAATGTCCCTAACCGGCTTACTTACTCTAAGTCAGAGGTCCAGACTTAACTCCCTTTCATGAATCAAGTGCCTGCTCACCACAGAAGAAACTTATTTGATAATCAGTACAATTCACACACACTGAGGACTTCAAAAGAAATAAAATTCACTCACCCTAGGAAATGACATTTTTGTGCCACAGAAAATGCACCATAGGCATGCTCGTAGTGTACTACTCTACTAATTGAGCTCGTCTAGTCTAGGATCAAGTAGGACTTTATTTGGATGTAATGTAGGCTGTAGGTCGGGTAGGATACATTTATATATAATAGTGGTTACACCTCCCTAAGTGTATTTTACCATCAAGTCCACATCTCAGACAAACCAATATTTTCATCTTGTAAACCCACATATACCAGCCCACACTTCCTTGAGCACAATCACCTTAAAAACCACCCAAAACTATTACCACTCAATATTATACATTATTAACAATGTTCTCTCTTTTTTATGGCAAGTGGCTTTTCTAACAAGATATACCTTTCTCCTTATTTTCCCAGTTCCACTCAAAAGCGTCATCAACTACCCCACACTTTATCCTTTGTAAACTCATGGTGATCAAGTGCTTACGAGAGGTAAAGGGTTCAAACAGATGGTCAATTCAAACAAGGAATATGGCTTGTAATGTGGTTTCCAAGGAAACAGGATTACAGGCTCAACGGGGTTAACTATGGTATATAGAAATTAGGTGGGTGGAATATGTATATATATTGTTCAACAAAGAAATGCATATATCACTTCTTAGACTAAATAAGACTATCATTTCACTTTGCAGACACACGGGGCAAGTTCTAGGTGTTAAATGTCATGCACATAATACAACAAGCCTCACACACACAAGGCACATGACTCACTCCAGATTAGATCATCAGACACTTCGCTCAGGGTACTTAATCCAAAATAAGAACATACATTTTAAGGCCTTCTCACAAGAGTCAACAAATGAGCCTAAGCGTCACACTAAAGTAGCCGCTATATTCAAGGCATTATGGAGTTAAGGGATCCTATTCCAACTCTTCCCATAGCTCATAAGTTCCTAACTATAAAGTAAAAAACTAACTACATCGGTTCAAATAAAACCCTTGGAAAAGAACCGTGGTTTAAAGAAAAACCAAGGGGGAGCTGATACACTGCTACAAAAGAAAATATTTTTGGTTTTTTTTTCTTTCGTTCGACTTTATTCCCTCAAGAAACCCGTCGAGTGATATCCATCGTCGGGCCAAGTAAAAATTGATTTATAAAAAAAACTACAAAATCAACCTATATACAACATACAACAACATACCCCCACCCCTCACTTAAAAGTTGGCATGTCCCCATGTCATACAAAATAAAATCAAGGTAAGGTAAGGGGACTTCCCTGGTAAATCACTCCAGGTTGGAGACAGTGCCAGGGTCGAGATGACATGCATGTCCCAGCGCACGCAGCCAGCCCATGATCTTCTTCTCTGACTTCGCACTTTGGGTAGCCAAAGCATCAACTCTAGCCCCCAGTTCCGTTACTGAAGTGCACAGCCCTTCCATTTCTTGCTCCATAGTTGTCATGCGTGTACTCCATCGGACCTGATATAGTCATTCCTCCTATGTTGCTTGTTCTTGTAGGGGTGAGGCATGCCTAGCCTCCTCCTGACCTTCATCACCTTCCTCAGACTCATCAGAATCGTCACTGTGATTTTCCCCAGGTGTCACAGGGTCCTTCCCGATGGTCACTTTGTCGGCCCGAAACTTTGCCTCCTTCATCACCACGCCATCTGCATTGGGGTTCTCGGGCACCCTTGCCGCTCTGCACAATCTAATGACAAGAGATGGGAAGTAAAAACCATACCTCCTCAGTGGTGAGCAGATGAACATCTCAGATTGGATAAGCTGAGCCACATCAAAATCATGGCCTTTCATAAAGCACCAAATCACTGCCGCCTGTGGGCCATTTACCTCTGTGGTGTTATGGGATGGCAGAAATCGACTATTGATTATGTACAGCCAGCACTTACCCTCAAAAGTGAGTGACGATGAATGCAAGATTCTTCCAGGCACACACCATACTACCTCTTTGCCCGGTACACAGATAGTTTGGAAAAAGAGATTCCATGTAGTGGGTTCACGCTTGTAAGTCTCGTAATAATCCCCAGCCCCATCGAATACCAGCAAGTGATACACTCTTCTGATGGTAGCTAGTGAGGCATTCACCTTTGTTTGTCTCACAGTGCATATCCTTTCCTCATGTTCAGGGCAGTTGGCATAAAACTCCCGAACAAGCATCATGTTACCCTCCTCCGGCTCTTCAAAGAAGATGTCTAGCCGGCACCTGACCAATTCCTGATATATATTCGGGCATTCAACTTGGAGGGTTGCCCTGTCAATTCCTCTCTCCGGTACAGGATTTTCGTAGCCTTCAAACTAAAATGGTCTTGAGCCGCTCTGGAAACAAACTTGCTACTATCAAATTGGCTTGCATTGGTCGGTGCCCGTGCTCTAGGTGAACTTCCATGCCCATTGGACGAGGCTCTGGTAGCGTGTCTCTTCCGTGAATGATGCATTTTACCTGACATGACAAACACCACTATTAGTAGGAGGGCGGAGTATGTGAACCAATGGCGGTTACTCAGACTTCACTCGCACAATTGGTCATAATTTGCATTCAGAGCTCATTGAGGCAAATCAACAAACACTTAGTGTGCACATATCTCCAAAGTTACACAAAGATCCAATTGAATTACCAAACCTCACACACCAAATCTAGTGGCCTCACACACCACATATAAACCACAATCCAAATCCAAGATAAAAGACCCATGATTTTACTACCCTATACATACACTAGCAAATAAAAGAAGAAAAATTGAAGAGAAAATCACAAACAAAAACTGAAAATAAAAAAAGGGACTAATAAAGAGGAGTAAAATCATGTACTTACTTGGAGATCTTACGAAGAATGGAGGTTGAGATTGGTTGAGTGGATAAGAGAAGAAGGGATGAGATTTTTTTTTGTTGAAGGAAGAATATGGGAGAGGGGAGGGGATCGGGTTTTTTTTTTGTGTGTGCGTTTGTGGGGGGAGAGGGAAGGTTTTTTGGTGAAGGGAAGAGGAGGAGTGAGGAAAGTGGGAAGGGAGTTAGGGGGGGTGGGCGTTTAAGTTAGGGTAAAAAAACAATTTAGACCAAAAAAAGAAATAATACTTACTTGGACCGCCCAGCTCCGCGCCCAGATTCGCGGTCGCAAATTTTGGGTAGAAGAGTGCCCTATATTCGCACCCCATCCGCAGTCGCGACTTGGGGTAGAACACCTGCTAAAATTCACGGTCCAATACGCGGTCGCGGATCTAGAACAGTGGGGTACCTAAAATTTGTGGTCAGATCCGCGGTCCAATTCGCAGCCGCAGATCCTCGTCTCCGACCATTTTTCATCTTTTTCGCATTTTTACCTCTTCCCGGGTTAATTTCGATCCCCGACTCCTTCGGATGCGCACAATTCTTGCCCTGCACACTAGTAGATTGGTCAGTAACGTTCAACATCAATTACAACAACAAAAGAAAAAGAAGAAAATAATGGGTTGCCTCCCAAGAAGCGCCTGAGTTAACGTCGCGGCATGATGATTACAACAGTCCAATGGGTTGCCTCCCATGCAGCGCCTGATTTAACGTCGCGGCACAATGCAGGTAAGCGCATTTAAGGTTCGCTCAACCTCTGAGGCTCACTAAAATGGGTCACTAACACTCCCTTTTCTTCATCCATGCCCACATAATGTTTTAATCTATGCCCATTGACTCTGAACGCACGAGATTCATTTTCTGTGGAAATCTCTACAGCACATGTGGGGTGTACTTCAACCACACAAAATGGCCCTGGCCATCGCGACTTTAGTTTTCTCGGAAATAACCTTAGTCTTGAGTTGTATAGAAATACCGTATCTTCAGGTTTAAAATTCCGCTCAATAATGTTTTTATCATGTATGATCTTCATTCTCTCCTGGTATAACCTTGTGCTATCGGAAACATGATAGCGAAACTCATCAAGCTCGTGCAACTCTGTGACTCTACTTGTTCCCGCGGCTTCCATATCGAGATTCAGTTGTTTCAGCACCCACCAAGCTCTATGCGCCAACTCCACCGGTAAGTGACACGCCTTCCCAAACACCAACTTGTATGGTGACATGCTTATTGGTGTTTTGAAAGTGGTTCGATAAGCCCAGAGTGCATCATCTAACTTTCTCTCCAATCCGTTCTAGTGGCATTCACGGTCTTAGTTAACACACTCTTTATTTCTCTGTTCGACACTTCCACTTGCCCACTTGTCTGTGGATGATATGGGGTGGCCACCTTGTGTCATACATCATACTTCTCTAACAACTTCTCGAAGGCTCGATTACAAAAATGAGTGCCTCCGTCACTGATTATTGCCCTTGGAGTGCCAAATCGGGTGAATATGTTCTTTCTCAAAAACCCAATCACCCCCTTTGCATCATTTGTAGGGAGCGTTGCAGCCTCCACCCATTTGGACACGTAGTCCACTGCGACGAGTATGTACTTGTTTCCATATGATCTGACGAAGGTCCCCATGAAATCAATTCCCCATACATCAAACACTTCAACCTCCTGAATTGGGTTCATAGGCACCTCATGTCGGCGGGAAATATTCCCGGCTTGCTGGCATTCATCACAACCCTTTACCCATAAATATGCATCTTTGAGCACTGTTGGACAGTAGAATCCCACCTCAAAGACTTTCGTAGTTGTCCTTACTCCCCCGAAATGCCCACCGTATGGTGACGCATGACATACTTGCAAAATAGAAGACTGGTCAATCTCGGGGATACATCTCCGGATCATGTATTCAATACAACTCCTAAACAGATAAGGCGCATCCCAATAATACATGCGGCAATCATGAAAGAACTTTTTCTTTTAGACAGAGGAAAGGTCATAAGGAACAATAACGCTCGCCAGATAGTTTGCAATGTCTTCATACCATGGCGCTTCCTCAAGACTTGTGGCTAGTAGTTGCCCATCTGGAAAGGTTTCCAGAATCTCTTCTACCTCAACCTTTTTCTTGGCTCCTTCCAGTAGGGGTGTCAATGGTTCGGTTCGGCCGGTTATTTTATAAAATTTGTACCATACCAATTTTTCGGTTATTCTATTATGTATAACAAAAATTAGACTTTTTGAAACCGTCTCAATCATGTCGGTTTCTCTTCGGTATCGGTACGGTTCGGTTAATTTTCGGTATTTTTTTAAACATCATGTAAATTTCACTAGTAAAAGTAGAATGCAATAAATATATGTTCTTTTATAGGACTTGGCAAAATTCTCTAGATATTTTTATCGTTTAAAGTGAATTAAAAAAATGAAAGATGGCTAGAGTATAGATCCATCAACTATTCCACAACAACGTAAAAGAAACCAAGCAAATTCTAAAAATATATAAATCAAACGAGTGGAAAGATATTAACCAAGTTGGGACTCAAGAATAAAGTCTATAGAAGATTAAATATTCAAAAAGATAAATCTAAATTATATGAAAGGAAGCATATTCCATACATTGTAGTTTGCTACTCATAATTGCTAGAATACTTTGTGTCTTGCCAGTGGCGGATCCAAGATTTCAAAGTCATGGGTGCTTACCGGTAAAAATATCAGAACAAGAGAAAAAATGAATTTCGTGATGGGTGATCACTCAGTACTTATTGAATTTTTTGGATAATTACCTAGGTAAATCTATTAAGTTTGGCCAAAGACAATGGGTGCTTAAGCACCCATAAGACTCCTTGTGGCTCCGCCACTGTGTCTGCTAATGTAGATACTTGAAATAACTTGGTTTAAGTAGAAGTAGCATAATAGGTTTTAGGAATTAGTATTTTGAGTTTAATTACTTGTTGGCTTGTAGTTCATAATTCCAAGTCCCAAAGAAAAATTTATGCATTATTATTTTTAAACTAATTATATAAATATATTTTTTACATGTAATTATTCGGTACGGTTCAGTATTTTTTCGGTTAATTTTCATAAAATAGAAAACCTACCCTAATTATCGGTGCGGTTATAGATTTATATAAAAACCTACAGATTTTTTAAAAGAAACCTAAAAATCGATTTGGTTCGGTCGGTTTTCGAATATCCATTAACACCCCTACTTTCCAGTCTAGAAAAATGATCAGCTACTTGGTTTTCCGTTCCCTTACGGTCATAGATTTCCAAGTCAAATTCTTGTAGCAGCAGCACCCATCGAACCAGGCGCGGTTTTGACTCCTTCTCGATTAGGTACCTGAGAGAAGCATGATCAGTATAAACAATTACCTTCGAGCCTATTAGGTACGATCTGAACTTGTCAAATGCGAACACCACTGCCAGCATCTCTTTCTCGGTCACAGTGTAATTCAAGTGGGCTCCACTCAGCGTTCTACTTGTGTAGTATATTGGATGTATGATTTTATCTTTTCTCTGCCCAAAAACTACTCCCACAGCATAGTCACTCGCATCACACATCAGCTCAAATGGTTGCTCCCAGTCAAGGTCAACTATGATAGGTGTTGTTACCAGTCTCTTCTTCAATTCCTCAAATGCTACCCTGCAGTCATCAGAAAACACAAAAGGGTGATCTTTTTCAAGCAGTTTACACAAGGGGTTAGCAATTTTGGAAAAATCTTTTATAAATCTCCTATAGAAACCGGCGTGCCCAAGAAAGCTTCTGATTGTTTTGACGGAAGTGGGTGGTGGAAGATTTGATATCACGTCAAACTTTGCACGATCCACCTCAATGCCTTTACTTGACACTAGGTGCCCCAAGACTATACCTTCTTGTACCATGAAATGGCACTTTTCCCAGTTGAATACCAGATTCATCTCGATACACCTCTTCAATACTCTTCTTAAGTTCTTAAGGAAATTATCGAATGAATTCCCCGCCACTGAGAAATCATCCATGAAAACCTCTATTATTTCCTCTAACATATCCTTGAAGATGGTCATCATGCACCTTTGGAATATGGCAGGTGCGTTGCATAGGCCAAACGGCATTCTCCGAAAAGCATAAATTCCATAAGGGCAGGTGAACGAGGTTTTCTCTCTGCTCTCTGGTGCAATATAGATCTTATTATACCCCGAGTACCCATCCAGAAAGCAAAAGTGGGACCTCCCTGCCAATCTATCTAACATCTGATCAACGAACGGAAGTGGAAAGTGGTCTTTCCGGGTAGCCAAGTTCAACTTCCTGTAATCCATACATATTCTCCAACTTGTGACTGTTCGTGTAGAGATAAATTTGTTCTTCTCATTTTTCACTACCGTCATACCTCCCTTTTTTGGCACACACTAAACTGGGCTAACCCAGTTGCTGTCAGAGATGGGGAATATGATTCTCGCATCTAACCACTTAATCACTTCTTTCTTCACCACTTCCTTCATGTTCCGGTTCATCCTTTTTTGGTGTACTATGGAAGGTTTGTGCCCTTCTTCCAGTAAAATTTTATGCATACAGAAGGCCGGGATGATACCCTTGATGTCTGAAATGGTCCACCCAATTGCAGTCTTACACTCTGTCAGTACCTACAAAAGTTGTTCTGCCTGCATATCTAACAAACTAGATGAGATAATAACAGGTAAAGTTGAGTTAGGCCCCAATAATGCATACCTGAGATCAGATGGCAGTGGCTTCAGTTCCAACTTTGGTGGCTTAGCTAGTGGATTTTTTCTTTCCTCTAAGTGCAAGGGATCAAATTCGAGCTCCCTCTTCCAAAAACCTTGGCCTTCCAGAGCAAGTACCCACTTTGCCAAGTCTTCTCTATTGGCTTCATCTAGGTTCATGAGACAGAATGTTAGAGGGTTTTAGTGTTCAATGTCTCATCTTCCTCCTCCAAAATTACACCCACGGCATCTATTAGAGAGAAATTGGCGAATTCACTTGGTCGACGCATAGAATTCTGCACGTTGAATGTTATCTCTTCATCATTTAATCTCATTTTGAGCTCTCCATTTTCAAAATCAATTAGATCTCTCCTAGTGGCCAATAATGGTCTTCCCAAAATTATGGGAATTTCCTCGTCAACCCGACAGTCAAGAATGACAAAATCTGCTGGGAACACAAACTTACGAACATGTACTAATACATCATCTAGAATAATAGATGGCCTTTTCATTGTCATGTCAGCCAGCTGTAGTAACATGGACGTGGGTCTAGCTCTTCCAATGCCTAGCCTTTTGTAGATGGCCAAGGGCATAAGGTTTATGTTTTCCCCCAAATCACACAGTGCCTTAGCAAATGCATAGTTTCTCATTGTGCATGGGATTGTAAAACTCCCTGGGTCAGACAGCTTCTCAGCAATGGGTCTCGTCACAACTGCACTGCAAGTCTGAGTTAGTGTAACCGTGGCCAAGTCTTGAAAGTCGAACTCGTGGGACATCAAGTCCTTCATATTTTTCGCATAACCAGGCATCTCATTTAAAGCATCAATCAATGGAATGTTTACCTGAATTTGCTTCAACATTTTTAGGAATTTCTTGTACTACTCATCTTTCTGATACTTGGCCAATCTTTGTGGGAATAGTACTGGAGGTCGCTTCTTCCCTGTGATTTATTTTTTTCTTGTTCAGTCACTGCCTCCACTATCGGTTCCTGTGCTTCCTCAGTCTCTTTCACAACCTCTTTTTCTTTGTTGGCATCCTCTTGTGCATGTTGTACTGTCACCTCAGTCAACCCTGTTGAATCATCTACCTCAATGGGTACTGGCACCAGTGTCTCTGTAGGTCTGCTTTCGTGAGAAATTTCTTGCTCTAGGTCTAGGTCTCTACCGTTTAGGAGACTCGCTGCCATTAGTTATTTCGGGCCCTGCTCCTTTGGATTGATTTGTGTGTCTGCAAGTAACGTCCCCTGGGGACGATTATTTAAAGCCATCGAAATCTGTCCCAATTGGATCTCAATATTCTTTATTGCTGACTCATGTGAGTCTACTCTTTCAGTTACTTTCCCAGTGGACCCAATCAATTGTTGCACCAGTCCCTCAAGTCTAGAAAACCCATCTTCGTGTCTCACAGTCTGTTGTTGTTGAGGTTGATGATAAGCATGTTGTTGATTCTGATGGTTGTAGCCTTGTTGCCTTTGGTAAGGCACCACTTGACCCTGAGGTCGCATGGCCCCAAGATTGTTGTTATTGTTGTGCTGCTGTGAGGCTGGTCTATATTGTTGATTCTGCTGACCACCTGGTCTCTGTCCCCCGTAGCTGGCCACATAATTCATGTTCTCCTGATATTTTTGGTGATCATCTTCCACACTCCACGAGCAAACATATGGTTGATTAATGCATGATGTACATAAACCCCCATTAGTTGTGTCAACTATGTGTACCTACTGCTTCTGGCCTGATTCATTAACCTTTTTGGTGAGGATGCTCATTTGTCTCACCAGTGTGGCCATATTTTCAGCTATGGAGTTTGCTGGGTCTAAATAAACTGAGTGAACTACAGGAGTGATTGGGGCGTTTCTTGTCGTCCATCCTGAGTTTTGTGTCATCTTGTCAAGTAAGATCTTGCTTTCTCTAAATGTTTTGCTAAAAAATGCTCCACCTGCTGAAGAATCAACATTAGCCTTCAAGCTATCTTCCAAACCCATGCAAAACCTCTGCCCCAACATCTGCTCCGGAATACCATGGTGTGGACACAAAACCAGCAACCCTTTGAACCTTTCCCATATTTCTTGTAATGTCTCTGTTGGTTTCTGTCTAAAGCTCAATATCTCGTCAATTTGTTGGGCAGTCTTATTGGGTGGGTGAAATTTGTTCACGAATTTCTTGACTAATTCCTCCCAAGTAGTGATGGAGTTTATGGGGAGTGAATTAAGCCAAGTCTGAGTCGGTTCCGTCACTGAGAATGGAAATAACAACAATAGTATTGCTTCCGGTGTCACATTATGTTGCCTTTGCGTGGAACAGATTGACAGAAAATTCTTCAGATGTTGTTGAGGATCTTCCACGTATGCCCTGAGAACAGTCCCTTGTTCTACAACAAATGAAGCATGTTATTTGTAATTTGGAACGATTCAGCTTGTATCTGAGGGACTATAATTGCGGTTGCTAAGTTGTCAGGGTGGGTTGCGCCCAATCTTACAATGTTGCTTCTGGCACAAGAGGCACCACCACCTGATCGATCGGGTCATTCACGTTATCCACATTGTTCCTGTTGTTTACTTCGTCTCCCATGTCTGGTTCAATTTGTTCTGTCGAGTTCTGTTGTTGTTTGCCTTTCTTGTTTGCACGATTCAATGCCTTGAAAACTTTATCAGGATCTGATAATGCTTCGAACAATTCACCAGTTCTTGAGGAGTTTCTAGGCATGCACTTGTAACACCCGAGACTACAAACGTTAGGATTTCAATGTATTCAGTTTAATTGAAGAAAATTGACTACACTAAGAATTTTTGCACTTCTTTTAACTACAATTAATAACACTATTAACTCCCCGACAACGGCGCCAAAATTTGATCAGCCCAACTATGCCTTATAAAAAGGAAAAAGCGGTCGCTACAAATATATTCCGGTTAACAAGTCCGGAGTCGAATCCCACAGGGAATTAACCTATCAATCACAGCTATTGGACTCATACAAATTCACGTACTCAATCTTCAGAAATATTTGAATAATAGATTGGATGTTTAATAACTAAATATTACTTAATGAGAATGCAATAATTAAGAACTAACTAGAACGTGTTGTAAACAATAATTGGAATGATCTAAGGTTCTGATTTCCCCTATTGTCGGAGTCTTTTCCGCTATGTTTGCTATAAATTTGCCTAAGTATTCTCTATCGATCATGAGTACTCTGGATGTCGTATCTCTCTCCCGAGTAATTACAACAATATACTAGACATATTCTCCCGAATTACGCTAGATATCCTTAAATACAGCTCACTTAGATCGCACTCAAGGTTCCGTTATCCCTAATCCCACCTTTAAACCATTCGTATTGATTCCTCATATACGTCAAGAGTGATGTTGTTCAACAACGACCTAAATATGCACCCTCTCCCGAGTAATGCACACTAAATAGGAACAGTTAATTGAGGGTCCTTCAATCAACAGCAACAAAGTTGAACAAATAGAGAGAATACTATGGCAAATCTATATTAACATAACAAAAAATTCATCCTTCAATAGGTTCCATCAAAACCCTAGACTACGAGTTTAGCTACTCATACTAGTGCAAAACAATTCACTAATATAATTCATAATCCACAAATATAAGTAAGAAGAAGAAGATAAAAACTCTTAGGAATTGATTTGTCTTCTCTCCCTTGTTCTTGCCTCCAAAATCGTCTAAAACCAGCTAATTCCAACTTCTAGGCGAGTTTAGGCTTCATATAGGTTTCGGTTAGTCGCCTAGAAAATTACACAATTGCCCCTGTGTTTTTTGCTTTTGACCTCCCGTCCGCGACCGCGGATCCGGCCGCGAATTTTGACCGCCCCACTGCCTCAAGTTCGCGAGCTAATTCGCGGTCGCGCACCTGGATGTTGCGTTTCGCTTGCTTTTCTTGCTCCTTTTCGCCCGGGCTAACCTTCGATTGGCCTTCCAGGCTTCATAATGACTCCAAAACACTATTTAGCTCCCTCCTAGCTTGGAGTGGCTCCTGCCAAACATCAATTTCTTAATTAGAGCATTTTCTTATCTTTTAACATTCAAACATCAATAAAGTGCGGTTAAATTAGAGCGTAAATAGCGTCTAAATTGCATAAATATAGGCTATTATCAGAGTTCATATCTCAATTTTGAGGGTATTTTGGTGAAGATTAGACTTGATTTTGGCTGAATTTCAGATTGAAACTCGTCGAAGAAGAAGAAGACATGATATACATTATATTTACGAAATTGTAGAAAAATTGTAGAAAATTGTATTATGTTGTTTATATTTTTTATTTATTTAATTATTGTATAAAAGTTGAACAATATTGTATAAAATTTGTATTTAAGTTGCATGTTATTGTAGTTGTATTTAACTGGATAGAAATAAAGTATGAAAATTGTAGATAAGTTGTATAATATATAATTAGTTGAATGAAATTTATTTTTACTATGTATATATACAAAATATACAAAAGATATATTGTGTAAAATTTGTATAAAAATTATATTTAAGTGGTATAATATTGTAGATGTATATAACTAGGTAGAAATAATGTAGATAAGTAGTAGATAAGTTGTATAATCTATGATTAGTTGTATGAAATTTATTTTTACTATGTATAAATCAGATACAAAATACACAAAAGACATTGTATAAATTTGTATAAAAATTATGTTTAAGTTGTATGATATTATAGTTGTATATAACTGGGTATAAATAATGTATGAAAGTTGTAGATAAGTTTTACAAGCCTATGACATAAGCTTGGGGATTTTTTCGGTCTTTTTTAATTTAGACGATTTAGTATTCAAATTCATCCAATATGAATGGACCCAGGTGACCTGTTTTGGATTTCTGCTTCGTCTAATTCTGTCCAGATCTACTTCTGTAACTGATTTGGCACAGACTTTCTTTTTGTTTTTTCACTTAGTTAATTTAAGAAGTAATGAAGGTTACCGTAAGGCGAAATTCAAATTTGGGAACGAAATGGATTTATGATTTCTTGCCAACTAAACTATCCAGGATAGGCATAACAATTAATCAAGGGATTAATTATATCTGAATTTCTAAATTTTTGCAGTAATGTCAATAAATTAGATATGGAGAACAACAGCTTTCTCTTTGTCAGTATCGTTCTACAAGACAAGCCAAGTTATACAGATCGCTGGACTAGTGGCATGAGCTCCTCTTCATATGGTGGTAATTTTCTTGGTTATAATGTATTTGTTCTGCACCTAAAGGACCTTTGTTTCCATAATTTCTTTATCTCCTTTTCTCCATTCTTCTATGGTTTCTTTGACCCTTTAAGGTGGATTGTATAGATTTTGTAAACAAAACTTATGTAAGTCGGGTAATTAACTAAGTATGGATATTTAAGATAATAAAATTTCCAATAGTGTTGTATAGGAATGAAAAAATCCCTACTATATTTGCTATGGATGAGCCACTCTCTTTGTAAAGCTAGCGGTAGAGCCCGGTGAGAAAAGACAACAATTATTAATACATAAATGAACTTTCTTCACAACAATTATATCAAATGAGGAAGATTTGATAAATTGATCTATGAACGCGTGCATTGTCTTCCATCTATTCCCTGGACCCCAAAGTTAGCCAAGCAGCATTGTCAGTGTACTCTTGCAGAAAAACTTCCATTTACTGATGAAGATACAGATCTTCTATGCCACAAAGAGTGATCCCTTGAGAAGCATCAATATCGAAAATCTACGTTCTATTCCTTTAAAAGTATGAAATTAGAAGCTTACTGAAAAAGGATTTTCTAAATCTTGACACTAACATCCGGTAAATGGATGAAGAAAGGACGTGAATAAAGAAGTCCAAAATACAGGCAACTGGTAGACAATTAAAAAAATCTACAGACAATACAACAATAACATGGCATCTTGTATTTGCTAATTTGTTCTATCTATACATTACATTTGACGATCATATGGAAACTCCCTGAACTTCAGATTTACTATTTTCCAACCTTTTCTCTCTCTCCACTGTTGCTTTGTTTCTTATTCTACAGTTCCTTGGTTTTAAGTACATAGGAAAAAAATGATATAGCATTTGAATAGCGATGCGAGAACTTTACATACAGTTGAACTAATTAAAGAATATCATAGAAAATAGCAAGTTGACAAGAATAAACGAACCCCTGCAGTAAAGAGAAGAAAGAGAGTAAGAAATATCTTTCAGAATGTATGTTTGAACAAACGTAGAGCAAATTATGATTCACGAGGACTCAGACCTTTTGTGCACCATCATTCCAAGCAGGTGAAGCACAAAATCAAGTAAAAGCAAAAATCCTATCTGCAATTTTTGTCCGACAGATTGGACACTCAACGCAGGCAAGGGAACAAGACTTGCACACTGCAATATTAACACCGCATAAGAACAGCCTAGACATGAGAGCACAAATAATGAAATCACAAAATTAAAAAGTAACTTACAGCAAAAATGTCGGCAAGGAAGAAGCATAGCAGCAGTAGGCGACTCAAAACACACTTTACATATATGTGAATTTGCATCACCATTACCCAAGTACCTGTGTTCCTTCTCCTTCATTTCTTGCATTCGAGCCTGGATATGCAAATGTAAAAGCTCATGGAACACTTACATATTTGTTGGAGTCATTATGACACAAAAAAAAATAACAATAGTTAGCAGCACTTGTACTAAACTAGAACAGTAAGATGTACTACCTGACTCTCCATCCTAATTTTTACGTTTTACAAAACTTCACTACGGGAACATCCATTTGACATGTTTAAAAAAGTATTTTTTTAATAGAAAGTTTAAGTTATACAGAAAGTATTTTTCTATGCAACTTTCACATATGTCAAGAATCAAATTGACTGTCCAAATGTTTTAGCTGTCTCAGTAATATTTTCCCGAAAATACTTGCATCTACCACTTTGATATCTTCTTCCACAACTACCATTAGAATAAACAAGTAAAAAATATTACAAACCCCAGTCAAATGCTTCAAATTGGGTGCAAGGAATAGCATAGAACGATAGAGAGAGCGCCATACCACACAGTAAAGAAAACAGCAAAAATTGCTATCCTACAGTCCTACTTATGATTCTACAGAACATTCTACAAGTGTTTATGCAGATAAGTTGGTTTCTGAAGCATGCCGTCAATGGAAAAATGTGGCTAATAGATAAATATCACCAGAAAATTCGGATTATTGAGAAGGAAATGCCAAACACCTACATTTTGACAAAGGTGCAGAAAACCAATCAGAAAAGGACAAGCTGAATTACCTTCAAGCGGGCAACGAGAGGTTCTTCCTTCGAAACCTCAGCAGCTGCATTTGTGTGATCCTCGTCTTGGCTAACATTCGGGATGGGGTCCTTGTGGTCACCATCATTAATTTCTGGATTAGTCAAATTGTCTTCTCCACCATTTTGCCAGTCAGCTGCCAGCTTTGGGTCTTGCCTAGCATTATTTTCTTTCTTTAGCTGAGCAACAAGCACCCACATATTTGCCAAATCATTTTCTAAAGAAGCCTCCCTTCTCTTTCCATCCTCAACTTTTTTCCTGTACTCGTCTTCCACAATTTCCTTCTCAGCCAAGGCAGCCTCAAGAAGTGTCTCACGTTGTTTTCTTGCTTGCAACTCCATCTTTAGATCTTCAGGATCTAGGTCCCACGTGTCAAAGTCATCATGAATCGCTCCTGCAAATTCACTTCCTCGGCCAGAGACCCGGCTTTTACGCCCTGGTCTTATGTTTTCACCATGCTTTCTGTTACTAACATTACCAGTTTGTGCAGTGGAACTCTTATAACTCGACATCTGTCGAGCAGGTAACATTTCTTTTTCTAGTTTTGCATTCTGTAACGAGAGCTTTGTGACTTCAGCAGCTAAATTTTTCAGTTCAACAGCAGCAGCAGATGCTAATTCTTTTGCATATGAAGCTTCCTCTGACAATTTCTGGTTCTGCACACGCAACCCACTGTTCTCCTCTGCAATCTGAATATGTTCCAGCTTTAGTTTGTCATTCTCAATATCCTGCTCAAATTGCAAACAACATATTAGAACCATGATGAATCCATATAAAGCATGTGCAAACAACATTAATGTGCATGTACAATCATGAAGGACATATTTGTGTAACACCACAAAAAAGAGTCTCGAGAATTAGTCTGATAATAGGGGATAAGTTATAGAAGATTGAAGGTTTAATACACAAATTCATGGCAACTTTTATTTTCATAAAATATAGACAACATAAACCTGTATACAAATTTCATCAAAAAAAAAAAAAGAGAACAGAAAGTCAATTACAACAAAGAAAATGTGTTTACGCAACATGAAGTGGATTTTTCTGAAGTAAAAGTTTGAGTCTCAGAACGGTTAACTATGTCTAAGAGAGATAAAGGTGAAGCTTGCAACATTAACTGAGGGTAAAACAAAGGGAGAAAATAGGCACACCTCATCAGATCCATTAATCATATCATTCCAATTCCTCAGTTGAAAAAATCTTAAACTAGTACTTATTCTGAAACATACCACATCAGGTTCCTATCAATACTAAAATGCATCAACTTGGATAATGCAGTTTCCTCTTTTCTTCTGTTTCAATCAAAACTTATATGAAGGAAGTTTTCTTATCTTCCTATAGTCCTTGAGTTTCCCTTGTCTTTACTTTGATGCAACGCTGGATGCATTCTGCACCATGTATTTAAACTTCAGAGATAATCAGGCTTCACTTGCTCCTGGGAGACCCTCCTCCCCAAGGAAGGCCACAGCAGAAAAATAATTGCAGAAAATAAAAGAATTTACTGTTCATCAGATCAATAACCACCATCAAAAGTTACTATCTACCTAAAGAACTCGACAACATATGCAGACCAAATATATTAGAGGGCAGAAAGCTTTAAAATAACCTGGGACTGAATTCTCCTTCTAAGCTCATCAACATATTCATCAGATAGACATTTTTCTGATGAGGGAAACAATTGTTCTGCCTTGACAGCTAGCTGCCGTTCAAGATGACAAATCTTTTCTTGTAGTTCCTTGTTCTCTAAGCTCTGAAAACAACACAAAATAACAGCCGGATTATGCCTAGGAAAGAAAATTAGCTATATATGCTAAAATAAGTACGAAAAGGTCAATATAATTTAGCAACTAGGCCATTCCATTAGCAACAAGATAAATAATGCCTTTTTTTACCTTGTTTTGCAGCTGTTCCTGGAGAATCCGATTATCTGCGGATTTGATCTGCATCAGAAGGTCAAACTGTAAACAACTTCATCTGAAAGATGCTTGCAAACTTGTAACAAGAATGAATATTTTATTTCAGATTTAAAAAGGAGGTGTTCTCGACTGAGCTTTTATAGGGTAACCGACCTCAAGCTCAAAACTCTTCTCACTACATTGTGTCATCAATTTCATCAAAGTCTGTCAAAGATAGAAATGTGAGACAAAGTATAAAACCACGTAAGAGGGGGAGAAAAGCCTACGACAATGGAAAAGGTTATCGTGACATCACCTGCTGCATTTCGACTAAAGATGCATTGGCAACTGATGCTTCACCACTTTCAACAATACGCTGTTCCATCATCCTCATTTGCTTTCTCTTTTCTTGAATTTCATGCTCTAAATTTTGAATCTGCCATACGAGTTAGCACAACAAATAAGTCCAGAACCTTATAAAGGGGCACAACTACTTCCAGGATCAAAAGAAAATTCCTTTTCTATGTGCTTCAGACAGCAGCAATTGCATAAGGAAGAAACAAATCAGTCGCATTGGAAAAATTCTTACATCTTGTGGTAAGTCATCAACAAGAATTCAAAAATCCTAAGAGCTTTGAAGATCAAAGATGCTACGTTGTTTCTAGTGATGATTTCAGAATTAAATATGGTCCACAACTGACTCTAATATAATACACAAGACTTTCTGGAAAGCAACAAATGACGAATTCATTCAATTTTTAACAATCGAAGATTGAAAGGGGTATACCTTTTGAGAGATACAGAATGCAGAACCTAGTGAGAAGATATTCTATAAGTGACTCACAATCAATTAAGTCCCAGCAGGAAAGCAGTCATAAAGATAACAGAGTCTCATTATAACTTGCCAGCACATTGTTATAAAACATTGAGTCCAGAAAGACAAAAGAGTCTGTACTTGTGTTTTTGAACTCTCTGGATCATCTACGGACTGCTCAACTAAGCGCTTCAATGTACTGGTGCTAAATGCAATCTCTCCAGCAAGCATCTTGACTTGCTCTACGAGGAGGTCCATCTGATCTGACATTGAAATTCCTTCCTATACTCAAATAAAAAGACAATAAAAATAAAAAAGGTAAAGAAATCAAAACCTGATAAATAAGTAACGGACAATATTATTTGCACCTTTGTGAGAGTTATTAAACACACTACATAATTGACTAAAAGCTTTACTATCTAAAGCAAGTTTAAATATCAGAGGTACAAGAATATGCAGACACATCAGATTCTGCGCAAAGAAACTCAGAAAGCATATAGAGTCAACATGAAGCTTAAATATTCAAGTCCTTCAGAATATTAACATTTAGCAAGATTAAGAACCACTATGGTACTCTCCTCCAATAAAGGGTTTTAAGAATGTGAAATTTAGAGAGGTAAAGACATACTATGTGCAGGTTTGAACCACAGGCAAAACCAATGATAAGTTCACCCACCTGAGCCGATTCAGTCATTGCACTCCCAACCTGAGATATATCATCATTCCACTTGCTAGAGGATCTTCTGTGTTTGAGATCAGAAGTATATGCTGAAGGGTCTTTCTGATTCTCACCATCTATAAGCATAGAACTGTCCATCTTCTGATGGAAGAGCAGGGCAATCAAAGAAAAGAAGATCAATACACAGGAAAAATATTTTTATCCAAAATGACATATCATAGAATCTGCAAGCAAGGAATAATATGAAATCTACATATTCTTTGACAGATACCTTTGAAATAGAAAAAAGAACAACGGAAAAAAAAATGTAGCAAGAAGAGGAGTATGTTTAGTCTCCTGGAGTAAATGGATAATCATAAACTGGTATAACAGATGAAAGAAGAAAAGTAGTACATGTTATGTGAAAATATATGTAGTAACTAAACCCAGCTGCAATACTGGGTGAAAGACTTGCGAAAATCAGAACGCATGACGTATCTTTAAGATCGAATAGAGGATAAGATTCAGAGACTATCTACCAAGGTCCTTGAGGGAACAAACAATGGCATAAACCATAAAGAAACTGTACTCATGATGAAAGATAGAGCAACCTACATCATCTTCAGCAGGAGGATGACTCCTCTGAGGCCCAGCAACATCACCCAAATACCCAGGGATTGAATTCTTTGAAGAAACAAGGATCAGTTTAGTTAGCCTCTGTATCCTGCTCATTAGAGCTGCCTTGGCTTCCTCCTCCTCTTCCAGTCTTGATTGCATTTTCACTTGCCCTTCTTCCAACTGCAAAAAGACCATGAACAAGTTATACAGCACTAGAAACCAACTACAGCCATATATAAATCCCCAAAAGCTGATAAAGCACAGATGTCTTTAAGCATGTAGTTAGCTGAACATAACATATTTGACCTTTAGATGTAGATGGACTTTACCAAATAGTTTAACTTGAGAAGTTACCTGATGTTTCAAAGTCAAAAGTTCTACAGGATTGACATCTACAAGCATACGACTCATAGTGGGCCAATTCATGAACTGAATCAAGTGGGGCCTTTTACTTTAACTGATTTGAACTTAATTAAACTAAAGAGTCACGCTCTTTAAACGCCCAATAAGAAGAAAGAGGCAGAAGTCATTGCTTCCAATCCGATAAAGAGCTTTCTTATTTCCACGAAAGACCATCCCAACAATTGTTGCCGAGGATATAAATATGAATATGAAAAGAAGGGGAAAAAAAGAGGAACCCCCTGGAGAATCGTTTTTAGTTTTAAGCTATGTTGCGCGGACTCTTCAAAATGTTGTTGCACCTGTGTCGGATCCTCCAAAAATGTACTATTTTTGGAGGATCCGACAAACACCCGGCGATAGTTTCGGAAAGTCCGAGCAACATAAGTTTTAAGTGGAATGTTCACTATCATAATAAGTATTAATTAGGAGAAATGTTATCTACCTCCCCAAAAGCTGATAAAGCACCGATGTTTTTAAGCATGTAGTTAATTGAACATGACATATTTGACCTTTAGCTGCAGATGGACTTTACCAAAAAAAATTAATTGACTTGTTACCTGCTGTTTCAAAGTCAAAAGTTCTACAGGATTGACACCTACAAGCATCCCCCTTCTTAGTTGATCAAGCTCTTCTTTAAGACACGAAATTTCCCTTTGATATTTCTTAATCAGGGATTTCTCATCAATAATCTGAAAGAGACATATATCAAGCTTCAGCCTTCACAACTCCAATTCCACAAAATTGAAACAGCAACAGGGCAAACCTTGTTGCGTGATGCATAAATCTCCACACGTTTAGCCCTGCTTGCAAACTTTAACGTATTGTGTGTTTCCTCCATATTGCTCGATGCAGGAGTAACAGTACATATGAGCTACAGAAAACAAGAAAGGAGAGGTGAATTAGACCTATATCTTTATCAAGCAACAGGACAATCACGTTAGAACAGATGAAAAGGAGGCTAGGAGGAAAGATAAACATCAAATAAGGTATAACAGCTGTACAAAGACAAGATAGATCAATAAAATGGAAATGTATAGTATATGCTCATCATACTCACAGACACATGTCCATGCCCGCTCAGTGAAGTCTGGAGTAGCCGAGTAAGTTTAGAATCCCGATAAGGAACATGAGATGCCTTCCCTTCACTTAATTTTCCAATTACCTTAATAAATAATAGCATGATCAAGGTGTCAGATTGAAAATGAATAAACATATAAAAATTTACTCTACTCCTCAGCCCAGACCCAAAAATGCAAATACTGGTAGATCAGGAGCAAAAATATTATTTATTTATTTTTGAAAAAGGTAACATCAGGAGCAAAAATATTTAACTTGTTGAAAGCCAAGAGAATTAATTTAGTTATTGTTAGAACTTCCTATTCACTTTGTGTTTAGGTTAGTGTCATAGAATATGCTTTCTAATTGTGTCACAATTAGGAATCTAGATATTTAGGTAATTCCTTATTTAATAGGTTTCCTTGTTTCATTTAAGCTAAATTTGCCTTATTTCTTGCAGCTTAACCTCCTCAATGTCTGCCCTCTTGTGTGTTGTCTACAACCAACTCAAGAAGTAATCTTCTCTCCTTTTTATCTCTATACTTCACATAATTGAAATATAACAATATTGTTAAAATGCAACAGTTATAGCAAACTACATAGAAACCATCAACCATTGATGGCTTAGTACTTACAGTTCCAAGAGTCAGAAGACTTTTGTTTATATATGATCCTTCCTTTCTCCGCAATCCCGTTGTTTCTGTTTTAGAGCTCTCAGATCCAGCTAAATCAATCAAGTTCTAAGTGGAAAAACAAAAACGTTAGGTGCTATGATGCACTGTTGTTTAATACTGAACAAATAGTGCCAGTAATCATACAAGCTGTGAGAAGATCACTCCATCATATTCATCCCCATGAGCACTACTTTCAATCATCTGCACAATTTGTAATAAAGTGGACAATGAGACATGAGTAACAAAACCCAGTAGCAAATATAGCCACTGAAATATCTGAACTAGAAGAGTAAAAAACTGAAAGTTAAAATTAAGGCTATTAAGGAAGATAAACCAAAGTATTTCAGCAATGTGACCAAAAATCCACTAGCAGTTACAGATTGAATTTTTATTTTTTTTTGGGTATCAAAACAGTTTCAGATTGAAGTTTGTATATCAAGAATCAAGATATAAACCATTTAGTGTCACAATGGATGGACCAGACTTAATTGAAAGTTTCTCGATAAGGCATAATTGACACTTTCTTCCACTCAGTATTCACGGAAAGAAAACATTTAGTTACAGCTCCAACAGCTTGTCATCCAATTTTCTAAAGGCTCGTTTGGCATGTGGGATAAGAGATAATTAATCCCGGGATTAAATTTGAGAAGAGTTTATTCCATGTTTGATTGGGATAAAATCGTAGTATAACTAATCCCGGGATTAGTTATCCCGAGATTGTAGTATTTTTTTTATCCCTATGGGAGGGTGGGATAACTAATCCCAGGATAATTAATCCCGGGATAATTAACCATGGGATAACTTGTTTCCCAACCAAACGATCCCTAAGAGTGCTAGTGGGTAAATGAGCCCGCAACACAATTGAATTCCATAATCGCATTTCAGCAGAAGTTTCTTCCCAACACTGAACCGAGATTTCATGTTATAGAAAAGTTATCTCATTAGTGCTTTACAAATATTCAAGTTGATATAAGACAAAATAAGACATATTTCAAGTTGTAAACAAAGACCAAATAAGACATAAGAAAATTTCATATATTTCAGATGATGTTGAGGGCCTCCAGAAAACCATTCATCAATAGTTTCTCGTGCAATTTTCCTAGAACAGGCAGATTAACTGATTATCACAAAATTTGAGAACTTATATTTTGTGATTATGCAAAGGAACAAGATTATGTGGGCAAGCACTTGACAGATTAGTTATCCTGCAAAATCAATAAAACCACGATAAAACATTGCCTAGTTCAAACTTCCATTATGCAATCTCTAGATCTAAACAAAAGAGGATACTTCCAATCCAAATAGAATGAATTAAAAACGAAGTTGATTTATTTTAAAAATAACAACAATAACAGCACAATGTATTTTCACAAGTAGGGTCTGGGGAGAGTAGGATGTACGCGGCCTTACCCTTACCCTGGAAGGGCAGAGAGACTGTTTCTGATAGACCCTCGGCTAAAGAAAAGATGAAGAAGCACTGATAGCAAGTAATAACAATACAGGATATTTAGAAACTAAATCCAAGATAGCAAAAGAGCAGATGAAAGAAGTACTGATAGCAAGTAATAACGGTACAAGATATGTAGTGATAGCAAACTAAGGGAGTATTGATGGCAAGTAATAACGGTACAAAATATGTGGTAAAAGCAAACTAAGGATCAAAGGGATACCATACTAATACTAATACTATTGAACTAAAGAAGACAAAGGGAAACGCACGACTTCCTACGAACCTTCTACCCTAATTCTCAACCTCCACACCTTCCTATCAAGGGTCATGTCCTCGGTTAGCTCAAGTTGCGCCATGTTCTGCTTGATAAACTCTCCCCAAGACTTCTTTGGCCTACCTCTACCCATCATCTTAGCCCCCAAGGCCAACCTCTCACACCTCCTGACCGGGGCATCTTTGCTTCTCCTTTTAACATGCTTGAACCATAAAATAGAGCGTTATAACTAAGTTATAACAATGTTTAGGTCTATTATTCAAAATCCATGAAATGGGCAATTCACATTTACATGGTTAGCAATTTTGGTATTATTCAGTCTAAATATCAGCTTTTAACAAGTGTATCTTTTCACAAATGAGTGAAAGAAACCCAAGTTTACTAGGAAGAGAGGCCCAACGCCACAACAGGTCAAATGCTCCCATCTTACCGATAAGTTATCCATGAGTACCGCATTGAGTTGGCGAGAAGGGTCCTTAAGAAAAAACAAAAACTCATGTATGCCTTAAAAGGGAAGTGCAACTAACAGCTTGTTTGGATGGTTATTACTCATTGTATCGTATTGTATTGTCATCCCAAAAACAATGCTTGTTTTGATTGTTTATTTAAAATTGATTGTATTATATTGTTAAATTCATTGTTCCGGAACAATGAAAAGTCTCATTTTATAAAACAACCGATTTGGTATGGTGGGATTGTTTCCTATTTTTCATTCCAAATATGCTCTTACTTATTACTCCATAATTTTATGTTATCCTTTATCTTTTTATATATTTCCACCCAAATACCGTACTTTGCCTTTCTTCTTCCTTCGTCCAACTTTCTGGTTTGTTTTCTCTGTCTTTTTGTGTCTTTTTATCTCAATCTATGTTCTTTGGATACTTTTTGTTGATTAACAACTTAATTTGCTCAGATTTCAGCCCTTATTTTGAAACTACAGGTACTCTTTTTTTTGTTCATGACCATATTTTTTTTAGTTCTCCTTATTGTGCTACAACTGTGTCTAGCTTTGAAGATTTTCATTTTTTATTAAGATGTATATTAAGACAAGGTGGGTTGCTCTGATGGTAAGCACCTTCCACTTCCAACCAAGAGGTTGTGAGTTCGAGTCACCCCAGGAGCAAGGTGGGGAGTTCTTAGAGGGAAGGATGTCGAGGGTCTATTGGAAACAGCCTATCTACCCTAGGGTAGGGATAAGGTCTGCGTACACACTACCCTCCCCAGACCTCACTTGTGGGATTATACTGGGTTGTTGTTGTTGTTGTTGTTGTATTAAGATGTATATTCTGCTAATGTAATTTACCAAGTTAAAATTATGGTTTACAGTTTAGCATAAGCTTATCATGTTTGTTTGCAACTACATCTGGTTTGAAGATCTATATTTACATGTATTTGATTAAACAATATAATTGGAAATTTGTGCTATGGCATTTGAGGGTATTTTAGTAAATTTATCAATTATAATACAATACGATACAGTCAAACCAAACATAAAATTTTTATTTAATAACAACAAATGATACTACCAATCCAAACGGTGTATTCATAAAAGGATACAATACAATATAGTAAAATACAATATATTATAAAACGATGGGTAACAATAATCCAAACAGAGTGTAAGCCGAAAGGCTATATATTAGTAACATGATAAAGTCCATCTTTCATTGGTTTGAAATGTAAGTGCATGATAAAGAAATTTCTGGCTGCAATAAGCAATATATCACAATGAGCCATCATATTCTACTTACCAGGGTAAATATTGTGTGACTACGGCTACTAAACAAATTGAAATTGTTTGAACCAACATGACGATGCTCTGGAAAAGGAAAATGGTAATCAATATGAATATAGGATAACAAGAACATTGGCTATCAACAGAGACAGACCTGAATAGCTAAACTAATTACCTTCCCCTGCAGCAATAAAAGAAAGTGCATGCCCAGGTGATAAAACAACTTCCTCCTTTATACCTTCAACATAAGTACCCTGCACATACATTGCATGTACAAAGAATCAAGAACTACAGAGCAACATCTGAAAACAAAGACTTTGGGAAGAAGCATAAATATCTCCTATGTAGATAGAATAACTTCATTGGAAACATCAGGATTTGTTCTATGGCAATTAGATGTAGGACTTGTAGATTTTGGAAACAACATGTGAGGAAATGAATTATCTCGATCCTTCTTTTATAATAGTGGTGTTGAGGCCAACTTGCATGTACCTAGACTATTCTATTGGATACCTGCAACCTCCCATCAGCAGAGTTACCGAGTAACCCGGGCTTAGGCAAATTCGAAGAAATCACTTAGTGTTTTTTGTCTCTAATGGGATTTAATGATCTCAACCTTTAAGTTCTTCAAACTTAATCAGCTAACTTTTGCTTCTTATTAATTGCTTTTGAGAAATAAAGAGGACATTATTATTTACTCTCTCCATTTCAATTTAAGTATCTTAGTTTGACTAGACACGAAGTTTAAGAAAATAAGGGAGACTTTTGAATTATGTGATCTTAAACTAAAGATGTGTATAATGTAGCAAAATGACCTTTGAATCTTGTGGCCTTAAATATGCCATGTAGGATATCAGATTTATAGAGTTACCAAATATAGAAAGACGCATTCTTTTTCGAAACATACTTTTTTTACAAGTAATGATATTTTATAAATGGTATAACAGCACTAAGACAGTGCGTTAAAAGAAGGCCTTGCACTTCTTGACACATACTAAAAAGGAAAGTAACACTTAAATTGAAAGGGAGGGCGTAGTAAATATCAAATATAAGTCTCAAACATGTGGAGGACGTGCTGGGAGACAAGTTCATCATTTGCTGGATACTAGGCCATTTTTTGTTCCTGAAGTCGAAACAATATTCTCATCTTCAAAGACAAACATATAAATGAATAAAGAAAAGCAAACAACCAGAAACATAACTTCGGGATAAATAGGTCTTTGAAACAAATTAAAAACTCTTGTCCAACAACCCTGCTACAATTCCCCGGAACAGCAACAACTAGTTTTATTAGCAACAAACACCTGATTATCTTCCCTGACACGCAGATTCTGGCCAGTTGGATCCAGCAAGTCGTTGATAACCTGGCACCATAAACATGGTGAGCATGGGCACCAACTCTAGTTAATATCTGGAATGAGAAGCTAAAAAGGGTCTAGTGCAGACAAGAGCATAAAGAGAGATGATAATCTACTTCAGAAATCATTTAACTCTGTAGAGCAGCTGTTATGTAATGTTGCAGGTATAAGGGAATCATAAACTACACTAGCAATCTAAAGATGGATACAGCATTTGCACCAAAGGATGCTCTTCAGATATGATCCATGCACCAACTCATAATTAATTTTAAATCTTTCTAGTTCAGTACCAATTTCATCATATGTGGAAGTAGCTGGCTGATGTGCACCATACTAACCTCGTTATAGATTTCAAGATATGATACACGAAGTAAGAACTCACGTCCAGGAGTCTGAAAGACAAAATTTTAAGAGTTAGTCGCACTTTCTCTTTTGGATAAGCAAGAGTAAGTCACACTTTCATAAAGACAATAGATTAGAATTGATATACAAGAATCGTTGTCAAACTTGAAGAAAAGTGAATGCCATAAACACTTTAGAGCCATGCTTGAAGTGTGCCATCAAAATTTTAAAATAACATAGATTTGTAAGCTGACTTACATCTTGAATGATGCTAAAAACATCCTTTATCGCCAACGGAATTATACCTGGAGAATTATGATCTCCCTGCGGAAACCAATATCTTAAAATTAACATTGTGATGACAAAAACTTTCGACTGGTTTGGGGAGGAGAGGAGGGGGGGGGCTGGACTTGGCAAACAAAGGATGAAAATGAAGCAAATACTTTTTCAATCGTCAAATTTCGACATAGATATAAACTGTTTGTTTCAGATGTAGCAGAAGTCGGAAGTTTTTCTCAAATTCAAGGACAACTGGAGATATCCCAAAAGAATAGACTTACATGCATAGTATGTGTCTTGCCACTACTTGTAACACCATAAGCAAAAACTGTGCCTGCATAATCAGCAGGTCTTGTGTCAGTGAAGCTGAATTGGACAACGCAACCCGCCACACTCAAATGAAAATACTTCAACACAAGAACATAGCCCTTGGAACTGCGAGACTCGTCTTGTTCTAGTCAGCTCACTAGGCAGATATCTCGACTATTGCCAATGATGGACGGATCACTAGGCAGAGATTAGATTTCTTTCAAGCATGCCCTTGAACTGAATTATCTAAAATACTTCAACACAAGAACATAGCCCTTGGAACTGCGAGACTCGTCTTGTTCTAGTCAGCTCACTAGGCAGATATCTCGACTATTGCCAATGATGGACGGATCACCAGGCAGAGATTAGATTTCTTTCAAGCATGCCCTTGAACTGAATTATCTAAAACTAAGTAACTCATGTGCATGTTCCATTTAGCTAAAAAAAATCAAAGTGTTAGCAGATCTTGCACGTCAAGTATCAAATCATACCGTTTATGCCTTCCATTGCAGCCTTGACCACAGGTCGAGCAGCTACTTCATAAACCTCCTGGGTACCCGTATCAGGTCCAAATACTCTATCTACCATCATCAAAATAAAATGACCAACATAACAATTTAAACTTCGAAATAAAAGGCAATTCCAATCTCTAAGCAATTATCAGGTGCACCATTGAAACTCCATATTATTCCCAAAATAATGCACTAAATTTTTCACAACCAGCAAAATCAAAATCACGAAATGAGTCGAAGGTCATAGAATCGTACCAAAGGCATAAGCTGTTGCCGGATTATACTCATTCCGTACGATTTTGTCACCATCAGCATACCACGCGATTTCATCGCCTTTCTGATATTCTCTTTCACTGCCACCATACAATAACACCAAATTCTCACCGCATTGTCACAAAACTCAATTCAAAACCCTAAAAAAAACCTCAAACTCCTCCAATAAACCAGCACAAAGATAAACTAGATCTATCATTTTACCTCAACGGCCGAAACCTAACAGTGACCGAAATACTCTCTCCTGATCTGGACATATCCACCGGTTCACCAATTAAATCCTCAGCCGACGGATAATTAACCGGCGAACGGTTCCCGTAACCTCGCGAAGAAGCCAAATCGGTTCGGTTGCGACTCGGAGTCATGGATCTGGAGCCGGAGCCAAAGAAGGATGTGGTTGAAGAGGAGCTCGATCGAGGCATGAGCCGACCATTCATGAAGGAATTTGAAGACGATGAAGATGAAAATGGACTCGATTGCTTACGATAGTGAAACGGCGAGCTACTTCGTCCTCGAGACGAGGAAGCAGCCATTGACCGCTCCACTACTTATGAAAAGAAAAATAATAAAACCAAATCCTCTTGACTTAGTATGGAAGAAAATGTCAAGGCAACAACAATAAATGCGTGCGTGTAAGTGAGTTTTTCAGGTATATGTAGATTGAAGAAGAATTTGTCAGAGGTCACATGGTGTGAATGGAAAAGGGAATAGCATTGTTTTTTTTTTAAATTCCCTTTTCAGGCTTTTTGAGCAAAATGCCTAGTGAGCTGAGAGAGAAGCTTTACTGTGGAATGCGGAACTAATATCTCTACCTAAAACTTCATAACTTCTCCTTTACGCAGAGAAGTGAGGTGCAGGAGACCTGTCTGTTATGTTATTAACATGTGAGAGTGGGAGGAGAACTAGTACGAATTCATGGAGGGGTTTGAAGTAGTATACTTTTTAGCTACAGTGTTTTTTTTTTAAACTTAAAAAGAATAATTTTGTGGGTTTAAGTTGATATTTCTTTTTAAAAAACATGAAAACAATAGAGTAAAAGCAATTTATTGCAACTAATTAAACTTATGTTTGTCAAGTCCTATTTTGATCTCTTGGATAGTTGTATATACAATTAGTTTAACAATATTAGTGGGTACATTTTTTTGATATTAGTCCTATTTTGATCTCTGGAGTAAAATATATCTGCTAAACTATAATATCACGTGTGTTCTTGAATCATTTTTATTGAGATAAATTGAAGCATTGGTTGTAAACTTGTAGAGACAAGAAGTGGACGGGGCGCGCTTTCGTCGAGGTAGTTCTTATTTGAAAACTTAACATAATATTATGAGCGGGAATAACCGTGGACGCACCGCTTCTGACAAATTAAGAAAATGGTAAAATATGTTCGTTACAAGGGTATCTAATTTATTAGCATATCATTATCTCTTTAATCGGTCCAACGACTCTGCTCTCTTACCTAAACATAGAAAACTACAAACATCACACAGTGCTCAACCGTTGGACCGACAATAAATTAGCCTCCGTGGCCTCTTACGAATTTGGCTGGAGAATAAGTGAATGGTCATTGTTAAATGGTCTATCTCAATTCTCAAGAAATTGGTAACAGTGCTTATTCTGAATTAGGGTTGTGCATGGATCGGATATTATCAAATTTTACATATTTCGAATATAGATTTCGGATTTCAGATTCTACAAAATGTAATTCTTTCCGAATTAATATCGGATCGGATCGGATTTTAAAATTTGGATCAGAGTGGATTTTCGGATTATTATGCCTTAAAGTTACAAACTCATATGTATATTTTCTTTGTAAAAAACGCAATACAATAAGAAAAATTCATGCTTATGCAGTTATGAGAATACTATGGTACCAATATAGCTAAATCCAACAATTGTAAAGATAATAACTTGGAAAAAAATGTAAAGGAAGTACTGATTATCCGAACTTAAAGTTTAATATTTATACATGCCCTAATAATTTCGGATTTCGGATCGAGTTACAATTATACCAATCTGAATCCGATCAGAGTATCTGATCACGCCCAACTCTAGCCCTAAAAAGGATAAGCGATCGTTGCAAATATAATCCGGTCTAAGTGTCCGGAGTAGAATCCTACAGAGAACTAAGGCTTAGCTACAGTTGTTCAATATTGCTAAGAAACACAAGTCCAAATAATTTCCTAATTATAGAGATTATAATATTTATTGTTAACTAATTAACTAAGAAACTAAAGCAGTAACTTAACAACTAAAGATACTAAGGGTTGGAGATTAAATTTCGGAGGTCTAGAGTTATGATTTTTCCAATTGTCGGAATCATTCCCGCTATGTTCACTACAATTTCGCCTATGTATTCTCTACTGGTCGTGAGCACTTTAGGTGTCGTAATTCTCTCTCGAGCAACTATAACAATTTACTAGACATATTCTCTCGAACTACGCTAGTTGGCTTTATCTAACCGCCCATTATGACCACGTCGAGGCTTTGTTATTTCTAAACCTACCTTTAAACCCATTGTATTGATGTCTCACCTACGTTAGGAGTGACGTTGTTCAACAACCACCTAAATATGTATCTTTTCTCAAGCAACATATAATAAATAGGCACAGTCAATCGATGGTCATCCAATCAACAACAATAAACATGTAGTTGAACAAGTAGAGAAATCTAACGGCTCAATTATATAAAAACATAACAAGAATTTATCCTACAAAAGGTTCCATCAAAACCCTAGAGAACAAATTAGCTATTCATAATAGTATGTAAAATTATAATACTAAAAGTCATAACCAACAATGAAAAATAGGAATTTAGCGCATTTTTCACCATGTTCCGTTCGGAATTTGAAAAAAC
Organism: Nicotiana undulata; assembly: GCA_005239495.1. Lineage (NCBI taxonomy): Eukaryota > Viridiplantae > Streptophyta > Magnoliopsida > Solanales > Solanaceae > Nicotiana > Nicotiana undulata. Next base: position 9,306 of record ML281852.1, on the reverse strand, counting down.
GTAAACATGAAAGTTGCATCCCTTAGAGTTAGCTTTCCAACCATATATTGTATAGCCCAAATGGAGTTCGGAGAAAAAAGTTATGTCCATCTTACTGGACAGTGTGCAATATGCCTACTCGAGTCTTCGTCTGTTCTTAACTATCAAATTTGACCCCTGAACACGATCCTGGCTTAATTCCTTGGGCTTTTACTCAGACTTCAAAGCTCCAAATCACTTGAATTTATTCCATAACATCTATATAGCTCGTAATCACTCCTACAAGGCATAAATTACGCAATTAGTGCAAAATACTAGCGATTAATGCTCAAACTCAATTAAAGTGCAGTAAATTAGAGTGTAATAAGCGACTAAAATATGTAATTATATCCTATCGTCAGTATCGGGAATTCTAATAAACACAATCTAAAATCCGATATAAATATCCAAAATTCGAAAGCCGAAATTGAACGATTCAGTTCGGATTTCGGATATCAGATCCAAATTACCAATCCTATTCTAAACAGTGGAGAATTCAATCACACGGGTTCACGACTTTGATTCAACTCATTATTTTAGGATCAAATTTTTTTATTTTTGCATAAAAGAATATAAATAAAATTATATTTATATTTCAAAATCTATTCTCTCACATTAAAATTCACGACATCTAAATTATGAATCTGATTCTAAAAGTTAACAAATATTAGTTGTATGGAGTAAAATTGGTTAGCGACGGTTGGACAAATAACGAGATGACACATGAAACTAAAGAGAGGTAATATGTGAGTCAGGAAATAGTTGACATCGGATACAAGCATGTGATCGGTACTATGTGAATTCCTAAGGTATGGAACCGATAACAAAGATTTGAAGGGATAACATCGGACATCATTCAATGAGTAGCCGTTAAAAAGAATCTCTACATTAATAGTCAACCGTTATGCAACCATCAATGTGATTTTATTCTCATTCAATATAAGAGTTTTATTTGGGGATCTTATTTCCTTCGATAGAGCTATAAATAAAAAAAATAGTATCCATTATAGGAACGAAAAATCATCTGGACGCAAAGGTTATAATATGCTCTCATATTATAAAACTATTCACTTTCTTCTTAATTTTGTTTGTATCACTGCTTTTGGGGAAGGCTTATCATACAATTAGGCTAGTATTTCTTTAAATTATTTTTCCATTATTGATTTTATTTTTATTTATTCTATATTTTCGGATCAAGTTACTTCACTTATCTATAAACCATGTTATAAATTCAACTGTATCGTTTTACGGGTAAACATTAGTATATTTTATATCAATGATATCAGAACATTTCAAAGAACATCGAGTCCGAGCAGAGAAGGCTCGAGACTAAGGGAAAGAAACGGTTAGACACGATAAAGGGGGAGTCGTAATATCCAGCCTCAGTCGGATGTTACAGCACAAAACTCGCTTGATATCAACGTATATCAACGTTTACTGGAAGGAGAAGCTTTATTTATCGTATTTAGACTTGTACTGGGATTGACACTCCCCTACTATACAAAGGGGAGAACATTTTCAATTTAAAACCACTATTGGCACACATATCAAAGCAATAAAAGTTAATTTTTGTCCTTTAGCTATTGTTCAAAGCGTTTTTCAGATGTTTGTTCATTACGTTAGAATTGAGCTCGTTCCGAGGGCGAAATCGGGACCAATTTCCAAACATCCATTGCAAAGCTAAACTTGTCATCCATTACATTTGGTTTGATCGCTTTAATTCTTTTTAATTCAATTATCTATTATTCATAGTTCATTCGTGTTAAACTGAATCACATATCCTTTAATCGCGTATAAATTTAACTGTTACTCATTTTAAGGGTAAACGAAGATAATAGCAAAAAAATCCTAATTATAAGTATAAAACAATATTCTTGATGTGGAAGATGTTTAGATTCAAATTTTTAATAAAAAAATATCAAAGAACTAATTAAATCTTATATTACCGACACACACATATAGTGCTACTTAAAAAAGGACATGGTAGACGGAATACATAAGCAATTTCGACCAATAAAGCATATAACCCTTTCTGAATTGCGAACGTAATTAACACCATTTGATCCGCTTAAAGTACCACAAAGCGATGGAAAGATAAAAACACATACATGCAATTAATTTAATAAATAATATATAAAGAGAATATATATATATATATATATATATATATATATATATATATATATATATATATATATATATATATATATATATATATATATATGGGTTCACACCCCTCTAGCTCCGCCCTTAGTCATACTTGAATCCTGAAGCAGACATTTACATTTTTATCAAAAATACCCGTGGTCGTATTACAATAAAGACTTATGACAATTGCTATAATTATGGAAGATTGTAAAATTACTTCAACTCGTTGGTAAATGTGTTGTATATTGTTCAACTAATTATTGCTAATCAATAATTACAAGATCATTAAACTAACAATGAATCAATAAATGTGATTTTCCATAAGTCAAGGTCAACTCAAACTCATTTCACAACGCTAATCAACTTTTAAAACGTTGATAAATTATATTTGTCAATATAAAAAATATTAAAAATTAAATTTATAGTATTGTCACAAAATAATTTTATAGTGCTATTACATCTGTTAAGTTACTAAATAACTTAAACGGTGCACGAGTGTTTTAGTCATGGCAAAATTTGTCACCAAACACAAAGAATCAGACCGATCTTTAGATTATTTTATCAGACCAATTTTTATGTGAAATGATGACCAAAGAAACAAAAAATAATAAAAATCTTATTATTGTGGTTTTAAATAATTTGTTAATTATTATCGGGGCTTAACAAATAGTACGAGTGAGTTTCTTAGTAATTAATGATATTTGGGTCCTCCAGATTATTTATTAGTAAAGCGTTGAGTATTGAGGTTTTGATGATTAACAATGTATATTTAAATGCAGTAATTCAAAAAACCAGGTCCTCATCGTAGATGCTTAAACGTTCAAAAGAACCAGCTCCATAGGATAAAGGATCAACTCCTCAGGTTGATGATTGTACGCTTGTACAAGACAATAACTTTATCTCAAAATTACCCAGGTCCGAGTGTGGTAGAAAAAGTCTGCTACATGTGATAAACATTGTTGCTCAAGAAGATACGAACAATCAGTCAGGGACAAAAGTCCCAAATCTTGTGAAATTCTTAGGACAGTGGGTGTCCTAAATGAGAAGCTAACTATGTGTAGGACTCCTAGAAAATCTCAAGTTGATGCGTTTAAATACTATCTACTTTGGACTTCTGTTTTTATCCGTTTACACATCAACTAAAGAGTCATATGTTGTTTGCTCTAGTAGAGTACTTGCATTGTATTATTTTCAGTCTAGTGAATGTGTTTTAGGAAATCGAGTTATAATCAAGCGCCACAAACAATTAGTGAGTTGGAGTGAGTGTTTGCTTTACAAGTTAGAGTAACTTGTAGATCAAATAGTCGTAGTAGGAGTACTGGAGAGTATTGAATTACAGTTTTATAATTAATATATTTTTGGCTCATTGTTCTAGTGGGGTTGAAGTTGAAAATCCTTCGTAGTAGGTTGTGGTTTTTGCACCTTTTGATCCAGGTGATTTCCACATAAAATCATTGTGTTTACTTTACTGCCTATTTACTTCACGTTTAAGGAACACTGTAAAGAACCAAGTTCTTTAGTAATTCATATGGACACTCAAACTAACAATTGGTATAAGAGCAGGTTCTCTCTCTCACACAGTTAACACCTAAAGAGATCTTGGAAGCAAGATGAGTGCTCCACCAGAATTTATGATGACCCAAAAGGTCATCCTAAGTAATTTTAGCTAAATCTGTGTTCCGAGACCCCGAAAGCCTCCATTAATCTCACCTCGATATGTGTGTGCAGCCCGGGCATGTAGCCGAGAAGCTTCTATGTCAAAATTGTGAAAAATGGAATTTTTTGAATAATTAATTGAATAAAGTTGACGTTGGTCAACATTTTCGATAAACAGACCCAGACCCGTGATTTGACGGTCCCGGAGGGTCCGTAGGAAAATATGGGACTTGGGCGTATGCCCGAAATCGAATTCTGAGGTCCCAAGCCCGAGAAATGAATTTTTAAAGAAAATTGTTTCTGAAAATATTAAAGGTTTTTGAAAATGAATAATTATGTGAAAACCGTGTTACCGGGCCCGTATTATGGTTCCGGAGCCCGGAACAGGTTTATTATATGTTATGTGAGTTATCTGTGAAATTTGGTGTAAAACGGACTTGAAATGACGAGTTTCGGATAAACAAAATCGGAATAATTAAGCTTTATGAAATTTTAAGGAATTTCCATGAGTTTTGAGGTTTAATCCATTGATTTCGATGATAATTTAGTGATTTAAATGCTTGAACAAGTTTGTATGATGATTTGGGAGTCGTGTGTGTTTTTGGTTTTGAGCCCCGAGGGCTCGGATGAGTTCTGGGTAGCTAACGGGGTGAGTTAAAGTGTAAAAATCTGGTGTTTTACTCATTTTCTGATGTCTGGTGTGCTATGCTATGCGAACGCAGGTAATTGGGTGCGAACTCATAGCACAAGATGGGGGCTGGGTAGGTTAGGCCTGTGCGAACGCAGACCTCTGGACCAAAGACCCTATGCGATCGCAGGGAGGGGGGTCGCGAACGCAGAGGGTTAAGTGGGTCTGGGGGGTTAGGGGGGTGCTAGGCTAGTGCGAACGCACCCGTACGTGCGCGATCGCGGAGAGTAAACAAGGAACCACTAGGCGAACGCGGTCCTTTTGCTGCGAACGCACTGGGTTAATTCACCCAGTTATTTTAAAAGCCTAAAAACAGACCCATTACGGGATTTTTAATATTTTTCACCCTCATCTTCTTCTCCACATCCCCTTAGCCATTTTTGAAGAGTTCCATCACTACAATCTCAGAGGTAAATCTAACACCACTTTCTTCCATAATCACTAGAATCTAGGCCTAAATTCCTAAAATCAAAGTAGAAATTAGGGGTTTTGGGTAGAGTTAGGACTCATGAGATTTTGGGTAATTCAACCCCAATTTTGGGTCGGATTTCAAAATAAATTATATATTCTAACTCGTGGGGGTATGGGTAATCGGGTTTTGGTATGAGCCTCGTGTTTGGACCAAGCAGGCCTGGGGTCGAATTTTGGTATTCTTGGAAGAATGCTTGGAAATGGGTAATTAGACTATGGGTTGGATTTATTGAGTCTTTATTGATATACTTAAGTTAATTATGCCTAGTTATTGTTGTTCTGGAGTTGGATTCAACAGGAAAGGCGGTGTTAGAAGGTTGTTTGCTATATTTTGGACCCGAGGTAAGTGTCTTGCCTAACTTTGGTGAGGGAATAGGTATTATTTGCTATGTGCTAGGTGATTATCATATTCATCGCATAGGTGAGGTGACGAGTACCTATGCAATGTGTGTCAAGCATGCTCGTGAGTCTATTTTGATAAAAATTATAGTATTTCTTCCATGTTTATCATATTATGAGATTGTCTCTACTTGGTAATTTATTCTTGTTGACAGTATTGGTTGTTGAGTTTAAGAAGTGTTGATACGATTGAGAATCCAAGTGTAAAGTATACAATTGAGGTGATTGGTTATAGCTGAGACCATTGCCGGACATTTATTGAGTTATTAATTGATATTTTCCTCTTGCCGGGTGATTTGAACCGTATGTTTCCACTATGTTGTACTCCTTGCCATTATATTTGTCATTGTTTGGTGAGGAAGAGTGCAAAGCACGAAGGGTGATGCTGCGCCATGATATTTGATTACATTGCATAGTGAGGAATAGTATAAAGCATGAAGGGTGATGCCGTGCCATGATATTTGATTACATTGCATAGTGAGGAAGAGTGTAAAGCACGAAGGGTGATGTCGTGCCATGATATTTGATTACATTGCATAGTGAGGAAGAGTGTAAAGCACGAAGGGTGATGTCGTGCCATGATATTTGATTACATTGCATTGTGAGGAAGAGAGTAAAAACACGAAGGGTGATACCGTGCATGATTATTACTATTTCACATTATACATCACATTATGAGGAAGAGAGTAAAAGCACAAAGGGTTATGCGGTGCCATTATTTACATTTCTGATATTTATACGTGTTTCGTTAGCTATCGTGTTAAATTGCCTCCCTTGTCTACTTCTATATGTCTATTTAACTGCTTCATTTCACTTGTTCCCCTTTACTGCTCCCGTATCCCATACTTGTCTACCTATCTTTTGCCTTGTTTTTCCCTGTTTTGAGTTGTAAGATAGGACATNTTGTTCAACCCTTGGTTGTAGTAATCTTTTAGTATGTTCGTGAGTTAGTGACTCCAGATTCGGGGATTGTTACAACGTATTGTATTTGTTTAAATCATTTAGTTCTATTTTTATCTATTTCCGCTGTTAAATTGTAAACTATTTTTGGTTAATTCTGTTAATTGGGTGTTATCATGTTAGTTTAACTGAACACGTTGGCTTGTCTAGCGGGTTCAACGTTAGTTGCAGTCACGGCCTGAAGGTGGGAATTCGGGTCGTGACAAGTTAGTATCAGAGCTCTAGGTTGCTTAGGTCTCACAACTCATAGACAACTTGGTAGAGTCTGAGGGATCGGTACGGAGACATCTGTACTTATCCCCCAGAGGCTGCAAAGTTAGGATAACTCCACATTTCTTCATCTCTGTCGTGCGATATGAATTCTGAGCACTGATTGAGTTTCCATTCTACTCTCTCGCAGATGGCGAGGACGCGTGCTTCCCTTGGTTCTGCTCAGCAGCTTGACACTCCTGCTACAGCTCCTACGAGGGGTTGAGGTCGAGGACGAGGCCGTGCTAGAGGCCAAGGCCGGGGCCGGGCTCATCCTAGAGCAGCAGCCCCAGTGGAGGACCCTTAGGTCGAGTCTAACGAGGAGGTCCTAGTTCCGGCAGTCCCAGTTGGACCAACGCAGGTCCTAGAGGGGTTCATTACTACCCCCCTGCTTCAGGACGCTCTAGTCCGCTTGGTAGGACTTATGGAGAGTGCGGCTCAGGACGGTCTTCTTCCTACTGCACCAGCTGGTTCTCAGTCTGGGGGAGGGACCCAGACTCCTGTTATTCATACCCCAGAGCAGGTTGCCACTCAGTTTCAGACTCCAGCACCTCAGACGGCTGGAGTAGCTCAGCCGGGTATTGTGGCACCGGCAGCCGAGGGTGCAACTATGTCAGCAGATGATCTATGGAGACTGGATAGATTCACTAGGTTATTCACTACTACTTTTACTGGTGCACCGTCAGAGGATCCACATGACTACTTGGACAGCTGTCATGAGGTTCTTCGGAACATGAGCATAATGGAGTCCAATGGAGTTGACTTCGCTACTTTTCGACTATCTGACGCAGCCAAGACTTGGTGGAGGAATGTACAAAGTTCTAAGGATACTTCCAGTTCATGGAATCAAAAGTCACTGCAATCCAGGAAGCCAAGTGTAAGGCCCCGAAAAATTTTGCTAAGTAATTTAAGATTTCGTGGTGTCAGGTAGGCTAATTATAATATTTTATGTGCTATCAATATGATGGACATCAATTGGATACATTAATAAGTGTATACGACTTATAATAAGTAATGTGGGGTCCAAGAAGAGGCCTAAGTCTAAGTCAAGTTGGAAAATTTCATTATAAACTAAAATTCAAAATGAGTTCGCATAAGTACTCATTTTGGACGAGCATATCTAAATATATATAAGGTTTTATGTGATAAAAAACCTATCAAATGAAAGGTCTTCGAGTCTAGTTTCTAACGCTTCAAACCTTTCATCATTTGGACATTCCTACACAAAGTTATGATCAAGTTACCAAAGGCTGGATCTGCGATCAATTTTGCGACCGCAAAACGGTTCCGCGGAATGCATAAGCATCGCAAAGTGGAGCAGAGTTGAGCAAACTATTATGCTGGCGCATATAGATTATGCCGTCGCATAATTGATTATGCTGTTGATTATGCTGTCGCATAATGATTATGCTGTCGATTATTTTCACGACCCAGAATCCTAATCCGAATCGTGATGGCGCCCAACGACGGGGTTAGGCAAGCCAACACAAATTACACTAAGTGATACCCTTCCCATCTAATTAAACAAGTCAAAGATTTACCAATTTATAAAAACTAACATGATACTAGCCTTGAGCGAAGGTAAAGTCATAGTAGATACAAAGCCGAAATAAAACATACACATGTTTGTACAACCCGAACCCAAAAGATATATATATACACTACGCGTGTGTGCCAGGAACTAGTGTCACGAGTGTCATGGGCAACTACTGAATATACAATGACTACAATATATACAGAGTCTCCGTCTGAATGAAATGGACAGAGAAATATAACAAAAGAGCTCCAGGGTGCTGCTAGGAAGTCGCCGGGAAAGCAACTCACCGTGAAGAATGACCACGCTATCCATATCTAGCACCGACATGATAGCCAGACGTGCCAGCCTCCGGACCTGTACAGTCAAGTACAGAAAATAAAATAAAGTGCAGCATGAGTACATATTAAATAAATATGTACCCAGTGAGTATCCCGCCTAAACTCGAAGAAGTAGTGACGAGAGGTCGACTCGATACTCACTAAGGTCCAACAGTGATAACATATGATAGAATATGATGAAATACAGTAGGCATGTCAGGGAAATAAGCAACAAGTATATATATCAAAAGCAGGAAAAACAAATCCAAACAATTTCTGAACTAAACAAAGCACTTTCAAGGTAAGACCACCGAACGAAACAATAATCACAAATTCTTAGATCCGCTGTGGCGTACGACCTGCTCCCATAAGGTACCTTCTACACTCGCCGTGGCGCACGGCCCGATCCCATATTCATTTCAATTTCTTTTAAACATTGTCGTGGCGTATGACCCGATCCCATATATTTCATAATTTCTCAACACTGCCGTGGCGTACGGCCCGATCCCATATATATTCAATTACTTTCAACACTGCCGTGGCGTACGGCCCGCTCCCATGTATTTCACAATTTCTTTTCAACTCTCCCGTGGCGTACGGCCCTATCCCATATATTTTCAATTACTTTCAACACTGCCGTGGCGTACGGCTCACTCCCATGTATTTCACAATTTCTTTTCAACTCTGCCGTGGCGTACGACCCGATCCCGTATATTTTCAATTACTTTCAACATTGTCGTGGCGTACGGCCCGCTCCCATGTATTTCACAATTTCTTTTCAACTCTACCGTGGCATACGACCCGATCCCATATATTTTCACAATTTCTTCTTACCATAAGGCCTCAGAAGAATAACACGATGC
>MDKH01105545.1:0-28868 GCA_005239495.1 Nicotiana undulata | reverse complement strand
GCCCAGACCGTCCTTAGCTACAGAGATTAGGAGTTTCCTTGGTTTGGCGGGATATTACCGTCATTTCGTGGAAGGATTCTCTTCTATTGCTTCACCATTGACCAGATTGACCCAGAAGGGTGCTCCATTCAGATGGTCTGATGAGTGTGAGGAGAGCTTTCAGAAACTCAAGTCAGCATTGACCACAACTCCGGTATTGGTTTTGTCTACTGGTTCGGGTTCTTATAGAGTCTACTGTGATGCTTTTAGAGTTGGCTTGGGAGCGGTATTGATTTTGGTATTGATTTGGTGCCAGGAACATAGCCTATCTCTACTCCACCTTATCGTATGACACCAGGGGAGTTGAAAGAAATGAAATAATTGAAAGAGAAGCTTCAGGAACTCTTAGATAAGGGGTTCATTCGGCCTAGTGTGTCACCTTGGGGTGCACCGGTGTTGTTTGTGAAAAATAAGGATGGCTCCATGCACATGTGTATTGATTATAGGCAGCTGCATAAGGTTACGGTGAAGAACCGGTATCCTTTGCCCCGTATTGATGACTTTTTCGACCAACATAAGGGAGCTAGAGTGTTCTCTAAGATTGACTTGAGGTCCGGGTATCATTAGTTGAAGATCCGAGATTCTGACATTCCAAAGACTGCTTTCAGGACCAGATATGGTCATTATGGGTTCCTGGTTATGTCATTTGGGCTGACCAATGCCCCAGCTGCGTTCATGCAATTGATGAGTGTTTCAGCCTTACCTTGATTCTTTCGTCATTGTGTTCATTGATGACATCCCAGTGTATTCTCGTAGCCAGGAGGATCATGCTCAACATTTGAGAGTTGTGTTACAGAGGTTGAGGGAGGAGAAAGTTTATGCAAAATTCTCCAAGTGCGAGTTTTGGCTTGGTTCAGTAGCTTTCTTAGGGCACGTGGTGTCTAGTGAGGGTATTCAAGTTGATCCGAAGAAGATTGAGGCGGTGCAGAGTTGGCCCAGACCGTCCTTAGCTACAGAGATTAGGAGTTTCCTTGGTTTGGCGGGATATTACCGTCATTTCGTGGAAGGATTCTCTTCTATTGCTTCACCATTGACCAGATTGACCCAGAAGGGTGCTCCATTCAGATGGTCTGATGAGTGTGAGGAGAGCTTTCAGAAACTCAAGTCAGCATTGACCACAACTCCGGTATTGGTTTTGTCTACTGGTTCGGGTTCTTATAGAGTCTACTGTGATGCTTTTAGAGTTGGCTTGGGAGCGGTATTGATGCAGGACGGTAGGGTGATTGCCTACGCGTCTAGACAATTGAAGGTGCACGAGAAGAATTATCCAGTGCACGATCTTGAGTTAGCTGCCATTGTTCATGCCTTAAAGATTTGGCGTCATTATTTCTATGGAGTGAAATGTGAGATTTTCACTAATCATCGTTGTTTGCAGTATCTGCTGAAGCAGAAGGACTTGACTTTGCGCCAGATGAGATGGCTGGAGCTTCTTAAGGATTATGACCTCACTATTTTATATCATCCGCAGAAGGCCAATGTAGTGGCCGATGCTTTACGTCGCAGAGCCGAGAGTTTGGGGAATCTAGCCTACCTTTTAGCAGGAGAGCGACCTTTAGCACTTGATGTTCAGGCTTTAGCGGGTCAGTTCGTGAGATTGGATTTGTCAGAGCCTCCGCGAGTATTAGCTAGCATGGCTTCCCGGTCTTTTCTTTATGATCAGATTAGAGCACGCCAGTATGATGACCGACATTTGTTAGTTCTCCAAGACAGAGTCTGTCGAGGTGATGCCAGGGATGTGACTATCGGTGATGACGGAGTTATGAGGATGTAGGGCCGTATTTGCGTACTCAATGTGGATGGGATTCGAGACTTGATACTAGTAGAGGCCCACAACTCGCAATATCTATCCATCCGGGTGCCGTGAAGACGTATCAGGGTTTGAGACAACAGTATTGGTGGAGGCGGATGAAGAGAGATATTGTTGAGTATGTAGCACATTGCCTCAACTGCCAGCAAGTCAAGTATGAGCACCAGAGACCAGGTGGATTACTTAAGAGGTTAGATATTCCAGAGTGGAAGTGGGAGCGGATTACCATGGACTTTGTAGTTGGGCTTCCATGGACTTCGAAGGGTTTTGATGCTATTTGGGTCATTGTGGATCGGCTGACCAAGTCCGCGCACTTCATTCCTATCATTACTACTTATACTTCGGAGCGGTTAACTAGTATCTACATCAGGGAGATTGTCCGGTTGCATGGGGTTCCAGTTTCTATCATTTCTGACAGAGGTACTCAGTTCACATCTCAGTTTTGGAGGGCCGTGCGGATAGGTATGGGTACTCAGGTAGAGTTGAGAACTGCATTTCATCCTCGGACCGACAGGCAGTCAGAGCAGACTATTCAGATTTTGGAGGACATGTTGCGTGCCTGTGTGATTGATTTTGGTGGTTCATGGGATCAGTTTTTCCCACTTGCGGAGTTTGCATATAATAATAGCTACCAGTCCAGTATTCAGATGGCCCCGTATGAGGCTTTATATGGTAGGAGGTGTAGATCTTCGGTTGGTTGGTTCGAGCCCGGTGACGCTAGGCTATTAGGCACAGATTTGATTCAATATGCGGTGGAGAGGGTGAAGTTGATTCAGGAGCGACTTCGCACAGTGCAGTCTAGGCAGAAGAGTTATGCGGACCGGAAGGTCCGGGATATGTCTTTTATGGAAGGTGATAAAGTACTGCTGAAGGTGTCACCCATGAAGGGTGTTATGAGGTTTGGAAAGAGGGGAAAGCTGAGTCCTCGGTTTATTGGTCCTTTTGAGGTGCTTCAGAAGATTGGAGGGGTGGCTTATAGACTTGCCTTGCCAACCATCTTGTCGAGTGTTCCTCCAGTATTTCATGTGTCGATGCTCCGGAAGTATGTTGGTGACCCGTCTCATGTCTCAGACTTCAACATAGTTCAGCTCGAGGGTGATATATCATATGAGGTAGAGCCAGTAGCAATTTTGGATCGTCAGGTCAGGAAGTTGAGGTCTAAGGATATAGCATCATTGAAGGTACAATGGAGAGGTAAGCCAATGGAGGAGTCTACTTTGGAGACCGAGCGGGAGATGCAGAGCAGATATCCTCACTTGTTTGAGACTCCAGGTATGTTTCTAGACTCATTCAAGGACAAACGTTTGTTTAAGAGGGGGAGAATGTAACGAACCGGTTGGCCGTTATGTAGAATCTGCACTATAATTACTGTTTCTGCCTTGTCATAGGTTGGTTATACTGTTTATGATGTGTTAAAGTCTGTTGAATCGGGTTCAGAATGGTTGTAGTGAGAATTGAGACACTTAGTCTCTAAAAATAGCTTTATAGTTGGAAAAGTCAACTGAGAGTTGACTTATTGGTAAACGACCTCAAAATGCGGATTTTATGGCCCGGGTAGCTTCATTAGGTGATTTGAGACTTAGGAGTGTGTTCGGAGTATTTTTGTGATGTCCAGTGTAGAATTAGGCTTGATTTAGCGAAAGTTAGTTTTTGGTGATTTTCGGTCGGCAGTGGAAAATAGGCTATCAGGGTCGGAATGAAATTCCGACAATTGAGGTTCATAATGTCATTTTGGATATGTCTGCAAAATTTCAGATCAATTGGATGTGTTTTGGATCGTTTCGGTATCGTTGGTGGAGTTTAGAAATTTCAAAGTTCTTAGGCTTGAATTTGTTGTGATTTTGGTGGTTTGATGTTATTTTGGGTGTTCCGAGAGTGCAACTAAGTTTGAATGATCATATACGAGATGTTGGTATGTTGGGTCGGGTTCCCGAGGGGCTCGGGATGGTTTTGAGTGGTTACCGGGAAAATTTAGGACTTGGAATGTATAGCTTCAACTGATGATTTTCATTCTACTGATGTAACCGCACCTGCGGATGTTTGATCGCAGGTGCGGGCTCGCAGAAGCAGACTGGGCTCCGCAGGTGCGGAGGTTAGCTGGTCAGTGTAAAGTCACAGATGCGGACACTTGATCGCACCTGCGAGGTCGCAGGTGCGGAATTCCCTAGGTTAATGAAAAACTGCAGTTTCCGTCCTCTTGAGCGCAGGTGTGGACCGCAGGTGCGATAATATGACCGCAGGTGCGGAAAGCCTAGGCAGAAAAGTATAAAAAGGAGACTTCATGATTTTAACCCTCTTTTCACCATTGTTGTGCGGGTTCCGAGCTTTTTGAGGATTTTTGAAGGGGAAAAACGTTTGTTCTTCATTAAGGTAAGAATTTTGGACTCAATAACTCGATTATATGTGATTAAATACCTTACTATCAACGTTTAATTAAGGAAAATCAGTGGAAAAAGAGGAAATTGGGGCTTGAGTTTAAGAGGCCTTTTAGATGTGATTTGAGGGGTCATTCGGACTCCGATTTAAGAGTTCTTTACATGTACGGACTCGTGAGACGATGAGGATCATTTTGGTAAAATCGAGGTCCGAGGCGTGGGCCCGAGGGTTGGGTTTTGGCTAATTTCAGGTTTTGTGCTAAAATTGATATTTTTCGATTGAGTTTCATCCCCTAAGCATAATTTGATGTGAAAAATCTGAACTTGATAGATTTGGAGCACTCGGAAGTTGATTCTAGAGGCAAGCGTGTTGCAGAATAGCTTTTCGGGCTAGTTTGAGGTAAGTAATGTCTTTAAATCCTGTCTTGAGGGTTTGAAACCCCGGACTTTACATCCTTTCACGGTTTTGGAGTGACGCACACACTGAGTGAAGAGTGTGGGGCGTGCACGAATTGGAAATTTGGAAAAATGTTCCTTTTTAGGCAACTATTGAGTTGCGAAACTGCGCTTAAAGCATACGTTTTATTAGTATTAAAATGTTTTGGTATATGTGGGCTGTAATCCATGTTTGGGGCCTAGTGCCGATCTGTTTAAACCCCTTGGGGGCTATTTTCTGATATTCTCACTATTTTGATCATGATTTTACACTCAGTCATTCTTTCTAAATTGTTTTGACACTCAGGGTTTATTGATATTATTTTCTTGAAATGAAACACTGTTTTGGGTTGAGAACCCAATTTTATTTATGGCCCGAGTGGCATGCTGAGAGTGTCTGACTGAGTGAGGCCGAGGGCCAATATTGTGAGGATGTTATGATATGAGAGAGGCCGAGTGCCTGAGAGTGATTGATTCCATGATTTGGCTTGTTTATAGCGCTTGGGGTGTAGGAGCCCCTCCGGAGTCTGTACACACCCCCAGTGAACACAGGTACCTACTGAGTGCGAGTGCCGAGTGACGAGTGATTGGGAGGTTGGAGTGACTGTTACTGAGTGATGGTGAGGTGCTGAGGGAATATTTATGAGTGATGATTATGCCCGAGGGGCAGTTTCATGATGATATTTTACTAAGTTTTGATTATGATTCACTTCATCTTTCAAACTGATATTTTGGGAGTTTTACTGAGAAACATTTGAAAATATACTTGTTCGAAGGATTTTTACGGTAACTGGTTTTCGAACTTATGTACACTTTATTGAGACTTGGTATTTAACTATTTTGTGGATTCGTGCATTTGTTGCTGTGTGTTTCTTATTCTTCAGACTGTGATTTATTTTCATTAATACTGAGTTGGCGTACTCATCATTACTCCCTGCATCCATGTGTGCAGATCCAAGTACTGGTTCTGAGCAGTAGCCATTTGAGTTCGTTCACCGACAACATTCGGGATTTCGAGGTAGCTTTCCAGCGTCCGCAACTTCTCCATTTCCTTTCCTTTATTATAAATTTAGTGTTTTGTTCAGAGACAATGTATTATGAATTTAGCAGTATTACCCTTATTCTTAGATGCTCGTGATCAGTTGACTCCAGTTCTGAGAGATTAGTTTAGACTGTCAGATTATTTATGCCGTTTAAAGATTTAGAAGATTTTATAATTATTATTTTTGAGAATTTTATTAAAAGAAATGTGTAGTTCTGTGATAGTTGGCTATCCTAGTTCCACGATAGGCGCCATCACGACCTGTTAGGATTTGGGGTCGTGACACGAGCGGGCCGAAATTGGGCCTAGAGGTCGAGCTAGTACGCTTGGCAGGGGATGATCGATGAAGAACTAACAACTTGTAGGGCCTCGAAGGTAGCTTTTAATGATTAATAACGAGCAATAAATGAAGAACAATCAATGAAACGCAATAAATGTAAGCAATAAATCAAAGAAACAATAGTAGAGTATGTTTAAGTTAGAGAGCAGAGAATGTTCTTGTTCTTATATTGAATATCATGTGTGTTACAAAAGGACAAGGCTCCCCTTTATAAAGGAGATGGGAATCCCAATATAGTACACGTGTAATTATTACAAGGATATGCAGCCGGTACATCTATTTAATGTCTCGGTACAGACTTGTACAATTCTTGCAGACTTGGTCAGCTCTGACCACGTGCCTTTGGAATTCCCGCTTTTCATCAATGGCTATCAGTCCACAGTGCCCCGAGGTCAAGCGTGGAGAATCCTCGATGTTCTCTCTCGGCGTCGAACCTCGGACTGTGCTACGAGCTCCCTGAAGACGGGATACAAAATGCCATAATGGTCATAAAATCGGACTCTTCGATTTTAACCGTATACATATAGTCCCCGCGTTTCTTATAATGAAATGATAAGAAACGGTCTTGAATTCTTGAATCTACGATATCCCCATTATGACGTCAGCCTCGTTAGAACATTTAATAACGTGACATAAAAGCTGCGCAGAGGCTGCTGTCAACATGATTCTCGAGAAGCCTATGAGCCGCTATCAGTTCGACCTTTCCGCTTCTAAAACATGCCCAAACATCTTCTATAAATACTTCAATTGTTTGCCTTTCACACTTTTTACAACATCTTCAAATCTTCAAAACTTAGCTAACAGTTTTCTGCCTTCCACCTTCTTTCTGTGCTTGCTTCTTCATCTTCCTTCTTTGAAACTCAGTTACAATCATGGCCAAAACCTCCAAAACGGTACCTCAAAAGGAGGGATCCACTTCATTGTCACGCCTATCTAAGGACAAATTGAGAACTCCTCCTAGCATCAAGAAATGCATTCCCGGTCCTTTTAACACTATCTCCAATTTTACCATCGAGAAACCCCCTTCTACACCAGGCCGATGTAAGCCCATGTCTCGGTACATAAGTGTAGTGATCGAGGTGAAGAAGGTAAGGGTAAATTTCCGCTGGGGGGAAGCGGTAAAAGTAGATATCCCTACATATGAGGAAAGCATAGTCATGCATAAAGCTGGCTGCCTCAGCGTATATACATACCCTTTCACTTTAGGCCCTGTAGATTCTTCTTCTCCACGATAGATCCGATGATTCTCGACTTCTGTCGTCAGTACCGAGTGACACTCGATCAAATTTATCCCTCTTTCTGGAGGATTGTATACATTATTAGATACTTCTCCAACATGGTGGAGGGAATGGCTTTCACCCTCAACCACCTGGTCAGGTGGTATAGACCTCGTCTCTACCGAGGGGGTTTGATCAAGCTACACCGTTGATCTGCCAAGGAATTCTTTGCCTGCATCGATGAGGACAAATAACAGGTATAAGTGAGCTGGTCTGTTAGAGTCAGAACCTAAAACATCATGCCTGCTGATAGGATGCCATTCCCGGAGGAATGGATTATGAAGCGTAAGCACCCCTACATTGAGTATGTTTTATTACCTCTACTTCTTCTTCTGAACTGACCCCTCTATTTTTTGTTTGATTTTCTTCTGATTACATAGCCACTGTGTGGTTCCCCGGTGCGGTCCAGGACCTGCTGAGGTGGATCAAACTCTTGGACTTCACGTGTCCATATAGCAAGTGCGTTTGGCGCGACTTGTCCAAGACGCGATGGCAGGCCAAGAATCACGGTAAGCCCTTATTGTTGTCATTCTCCAAATTTTTCATGAGCAATCTTTCATGGAAGAATGTTTGATATCTTCTGCTTGTGCAGGCCTCGGGGAATCTGTCTTAATGAGACCGCTTCCACCTGGTGAAGCAGAGGCCTCGAAACCCGACAAGGGTAAAAAAAGAAAGAAGGAGATGTCAGGGGAGTCTCCAAAGTCAAGGAAACCCAAGACTCGAAAGCCTAAGACCGATGCCACGGTCTTGACTTCGACTGCAGCGACAAGTCTTCGTACTGAAGACGAAGATGACGACTGTCGCCCTTTGGTACAAAGGGTAAGACGAAGCGCTGATGCTTCAAAAGCTGCTGGGCAGAAGGTTGCTGAGTCGAAGGTGGACGATGCGGACCCGCCTCGCATTGAAGAGACCCCCGAGAAGGGTTCGGGTGTAGTCCCCGAGCTAGTCGTCATACAAGATACGACTAGTGCCGATGATTTTATGGTTGGAGGAGCCGATTCTGAGATTCTTCGAGGGCAAGGGAAGCCCCGATAGTAATTGATGCCGTAAGAGGCTTCGAATCGGACTCGTTGTTTTATCCAGGGGAAATAAGGGATCCCTAGAACAAGGGTGCTGCCAATGTGGGGGCCTC
Source organism: Nicotiana undulata (assembly GCA_005239495.1). Lineage (NCBI taxonomy): Eukaryota > Viridiplantae > Streptophyta > Magnoliopsida > Solanales > Solanaceae > Nicotiana > Nicotiana undulata. Next base: position 20,421 of record MDKH01105545.1, on the reverse strand, counting down.
TTAGGGAGAGGATGACACGTTCGGAGACTACTTCATTGGTCTCGAGGAGGATGTCGATCTCGATGCCCCCATCGCTCTCGAGGAGGCCGAGAAGCTTCAAAAGCAGGTGATATTCTTGATATACTACTTGTGCCTCAAGTGTTTATTCTTATCTTTCTAACATTCCTCCTTTGTGTTGTAGGTCAAGAAGCTGTATGACCAAGCTTTATCCAAGCTACAAGATGAGCTGACTTGCTATGGGGAGGATCCCGAGAAGCTTACATCAGAGTCAATCAAGCTGAAGGCTCTGCATGTCCGAGAAGAGGAGGAGTTGGTCGACCTATGGGCACACTCCGAGAAGGCGCTCCAAGAGAGGGCCACCTTCGTTGAGCAGGTAATCTAGTACCCACGAACTTGTCTTTTATTTTCATAACTTGGCACTAATTAGCTTGTCTTGATATTTGCAGATTGGGCAAAAAGATGCCCTAAGGAGCAACTTAAGGAGGAGGTCGCGGCCAAGGATGTTGAGATCCTCGAGCTGAAGCAGCAAAATGATGCCATGGCCTCAGAGAGAGACATTCTTTGGGGAGAGTTAGAATCGAATTAGAGTCTTCTTCGAGGTGTTCAAAAGGAGGTTGCCGCATTATCTGCAGCCAAGTCTGAGGCTGATGAGTTCGTTGCTTCGTACAAAAGGGACGCTGCCACCGCAAATGATTAGTCTAGGGAGATATCCGAAGAGGCCGAGCTCAAATTGACTCGGGCCGTAGCTCGTGCCCATTTGCAAGCTACGAGGAAAGCCTTCGAGGAAGTGAAGTCTTTGATCTCTCAGCTGAGATCGAGGAAGCCAGGGCCTTAGAGGAAGAATCATCAACACCAACTACTTTGGATGAGGGCTCTGGAAGTGACTCGGGCAGTAGCGAAGGCGAAGAGTAGACTTGCTTGCTATTTTTTGCTTTGTATTTCTTTTGTACATGGTCTCTTTGGGGAATCATTGTAAAATACGTTTGTAAATATATATTTTGGAATGCAAAAGATCTCTTCGTTTTATATCTTCAACTTGCCCTGCAATGTTTATGCAAAAGTTAATCTTTCAATTTTAACTTAGTTCCTCTGAGCCGAACTTAGAGTAGCAGGAGTCCTCGAGATCGGTCTGCTCTGGTCTCAGTTATATGTTTTTCCGAGGTCGAGTTAATAAGGGGTCGATCTAACCCTCCGATTCTTCGACCTCCGCATGATAGCATCATTTTCATGATGTGTTCGTGAAATGCCCGAGGTGGACCTGCCGGTACACTTCCCAAGATGTCATAATAGCTCTATCAGAGTTGATTGTCCATTAGAGTAAATGAAAAGTCACCGCTTTCCTTATATATATGTTTCCTCTTCATTGAGGGCTTTGCTGTTTGCAAAGCTAAGTTTTCTCTTTAGAGTTCTTTTTCTTCTATCAGCTCTTCTGTCATTTTGGTTCAAAGCCTTTGATCGAGCTTTCATCCTCTTTTTCTTGTTGCAAATAGTCATGGATGCTGTGCCCAAATCTATTCACCAGGAAGGGGAAGGTTCTACCTCCGCTTCTTGTCCAGTCGGTGGTAAACAACCGACACTTGGTGAGTTAAAATCGAGCTGTTTCATCTCGAGGAGGGATTTTACTCTGGAGAGACCTCTCAATGTTACAGGACATCGATATCATGCATCGAGGTTTATTCCATCAATAGAAGAGGGACACCTCGAGGCTGTGAGAAGAGACTGTGGATGGGGAGAATAGGTGGTGCTGCAGGTACTCTCTCGGGAAGAGGGTATTATGGACCATGTAGAGGGGTTCTTGAACGTATATACGTACCCCTTTACGCTGGGCCCTCTCGACCGAGTCGTGCTCAAATTTTGTCGAAAATATCGGGTTACCTTGGCCCAGGTCCACCCGTCGTTATGGAGGATTGTGCTTATGATAAGGTTCTTTGCTGAGAAGGCCGGGCTTGAGTTCACCCTTAGCCAGATCATTAGGCTGTATCGGCCTATACATTATCGAGGTCTGATCACTCTACGACGTCGATCCACCAGACCCTTTATTGCCAGTGATGATGAAGATGGGGACCAAGGGTGGATGAATTGATTTGTCTGAGTGAGGACTACTGACATTATTCTTGCGGAGTTCCTGCCGTTTCCCAAGAAATGGAATTTTACACGTAAGTGATATACTTGTACTTTATCATCTTTTGTTCTTAGTGGAGTCGGACTTTGTAAGGATGTTTTCTTTCCTTTTTTGCAACAATCCCGTGGTTTCCATATGACGTCCCTGACCTGGCGGATTGTACTCGGAAATTGGAGGCTTGCTCAACCTACGATGAACGCAAGTGGAGAGACCTGTCAAAGGGTAGGTGGGAGGAAAAACACCATGGTAAGTGCTGCATGATTTCGTTCTTAAGGAACACTTCCCTTTGTGTTTATTAACTTCTTTACTGCAGGCATCAGAGAATTTTCAGAGATGATATCGTATCCTCTTGGAGAAGAGGAAGGATCGTCGGCTTCGGGGCCGAGGGATGGTAACAAACGGAAGGGATCCCCAAGGGACGAGGAAACTCATAGTGAGGCAAGGCCTGCCCGGAGGCTCCAAAAAGATGTTTCCATTAGAGAAGACCTCGTATTAACCGGCCGGTGCACGGGTGGTAATGCAGTTGAAGGGGGTGGCTCCACTTTGATAACTCGAGTTGATAAATCTCTTGAGGCTGTTAAGCTTGTTGGATCCGAGGCTTCTAACCTAAAGGGAGTGGCTCCGCAAGAGGGGAAGAGAAAAGCTCTTTTGTTGCCGTCTTCTTCTCCCTTCAAAGGTACTTCGAGGGATGTTCGAGACCAGGGGCTGTCTTGATCGAATAGGGCTCCGAGCGATCGCGTCCCCATTCAGAGTGGTTCAACTGGGGCTGATGGGACCAGACCAGTAGATGCGCGCTCGACCCTCGAGGAGGCTCAGTGGCTATGTTTTGAGGTGAATTTTGATGAACATTATGGCTTTCTCAGCGTCTTATTTTTACCTTTAATACGAAAGTTTGTTTTTCATAGGCCTTCGACAAACGTAAGTCCGAGTTGCTTCATTGCGAGGCTAGGTTGCGAAAAGCCTTGGACGGGGAGAAATCCCTTAGGCTTCTCTGTGATAAAAGAGCAAGAGAGTTGATACACCTTCGATATGAGATGAATCAAAGCCAAAATTACGAACGCCGCCTCCAGAAGTAGGTAATATTTGTTTTGAGGGAATGCATGTTTCTTCTCCCATCTTCGGTTATTAATGTTTCGATACCTCTGTTGCAGAGAAAGACGGAGGACCTGGAACACCTTTGGGGCAAGGTTTGCCATGCTAAATTTGAATGCAACCAACTGAAGGCACATATGGATGCTCATGTTGTGGACAAAAGGAATGCTTCAGCTAAGGCCTCTTCTCTCGAGATACAGCTCCGCAATGCCCGAGAAAATAGCTTGGTACAGACGAGCATAGTTGCTAAGCTCGAGATTGACCTTTTAAAGATGAAGGCCGAGGTCGTGGATGCTCGGGTTGAAGTCGAAGAGGCTCGGGTGAAGGCCGATAAGAAGGTGGCCATCTATCTGAAAGATGCCATCGAAGCTCGCATGAAGCTGAGGGGGGCTTTCGATCGAGAGAGTAGAAGCAATGAGTATGTCCGATGCAAATCCCGGAGGGAAACCCTCGATGAGATCCATGCTAGGGGATTTGATCTCTCGGAGGAGATAGAGCAGGCCAAGGCGGATGAATACGATGCTAAGTTCCTTGTATCCAATTCTGAAGACAACGAAGGAGAGGCAGATGAGGGAGCTAGTCCCAAGGAGGCGGATGGAGCCGTAGTCCCCGAGGGGAAAATAGACTAGGCTTTTTCTTCCTAATTCTTTATATAAAGCTCTTCAGAGAGTGTTGTAAATGTATCTTTGTACTTTTACATATATAAAAAGAAACCTTTCAGTTTTCCCTTTATAAATGATTTCACTTGCTTGTGTCTTTGTTTTTGCTTTATATTTTGATGTTCGTCAACAATTGGTTCGATGCGTTGAACTTCGAAATGGAACCCTTGGGGTTTGATGCTCGATGAGAGATATTTGATAGTTAACCGCTTAGGGTTCAGTCCTTGAATCAAATTCGACTCAGGCTCGTCGACCCGTGGGGTTTTAAATTGGCCCTGAGACTCTTTAAGCTGGCCCTTAGGCTCTTAGGTGTTGTCCCTTAGGCTTGTTTTAGATTGGCCCTGAGGCTCTTTGGGCTGGCGCTTAGGCTCTTACGCATTGGCCCTTAGTCTTGTTTTAGATCGACCCTGAGGCTTTTTAGGTTGGCGCTTAGGCTCTTACGCATTGGGTCGGTACGACCTCTAATATGGCTTTATTTGTTTCCCTCATTAGAGACTTTTGAAGGTTTTGTGTTTGTCCGACTCTTTGATGGATCGATAAGAACCTCGATTATGAGCTGATATGTGATGATCGATGAGCACCTCATGAGGTTCACTCGGAAGCTGATTGTTTCGAAGACTTTTCATTGTTTGGAGCTGATATGATCAAAGCTCTTTTGCATATATCGAGGGTAGCCTGATTAAACGGTTCTTTTTGAAGTAATTTCAAAGTATTTGAAGGCCTGGGATTTTATGGCGAGGGTCAGACATCTCCGAGTTGCGTTAGTTTGGCCGGAGCCTTATGACCGTAGTCATTTGTGTTTGGACGTAGCCTTTTATAGTCCCCGAGTAAGGTAGCCTCGTCGTCTATAGCGAGGGTATGCCTTTTTAGGGGTCTTACAAGTTCAGATATATAGACTTGACTTTAGGATCGAGATTATGCCTTTTTAAGGTCTTACAAGTTTGACATGCCTTGCTTGAGGTCTTACAGATTTAGACATGCATTGCTTGAGGTCTTACAGATTTGGTCATGCCTTACTTGAGGTATTACAATTTTGATATTGCATCATGGAGGTCTTATATTTCATGCCTTTCTTGAGGTCTTACTTGTTTGATATTGCCTCGTGGAGGTCTTATATTTGTGCCTCATGGAGGGCTTATATGCTCGAAGTTGCGTCATGGAGGTCTTATAAGCTTGATATTGCCTCATGGAGGTCTTACGTTGTTGATGTTGCCCCATGAAGGTCTTACATTGCTGATATTGCCTCATGGAGATCTTATATTGGTGCCTCATGGAGGGCTTACGAGCTCGAAGTCACCTCATGGAGGTCTTACAACATCGAGTTTTTGGGTGGCCCGATGAGCTCAATGCAAATGACAGTCCCTGCGTGGTTGAGGACTTCTGGGCTTTGAGCTACTTCTTGCGAAATAGCAAACGTTTTTGAATGCAAAGCTTTTGGTGATAAAAGATACTCTTTTGATTACTTGGCACAAGTATACATGTTTTCGATGTCAAGGATTCGATTATTCTACGCAGAAACAATTCATTTGACCATTTGGTCCGATACATCATTCTCCTGTCGAGACCCCCTTCAGCATATTTCAATTTCTCGTGAAGGTGACCTCCCTGGGGATGCCCCCAGTATTTGAGGTTGATTGAAGAGAATCCTTAAATACTTGATGAGTTCTCCTTACGTAGCGTATGGATGTTGCCTCGTTAAAAACCTCACCGGTAAAACCCATTCAGGATAAAATCCGATCTGAGGAAAAAATAGCGCAACACATGCTTTAAAACCAAAGGTCTTCAGGCTGGAGGGTGCTTCGATTCCTCTCAATCTAACACCTTCACATAAGTTGTGTAAAATTTAAATGAAAAATGGAGAGGGTTATACCTTAGCAGTGATGGCGTTTGAGCCTCGATACGCTTCAACTGCTTGTTCCTAGGACGCGACAAGGTCCTTTATTAGTTCATTCAGATGTAGCCGGGAATGTAGTTTGTGATCGCACCTTGGCTGTTTGCTTGTCCTTTGGCTCATTCGATGTAGAAGGCGTCGATTTCGGTGCCACATAGTGCACCGCGAACATCTCTCTTGCTACATGTTGCTCCCCGTATACCGTTTTTATTCTGTCCTTTGTTGCAAACTTCATCATCTGATGAAGGGTTGACGGCACCACCCTCATGCAGTATATTGACGGACTTCCGAGTAAGGCATTGTATCTCATGTCACCTTCGATGACCTGAAACTTGGTATCTTGGATCGCGCCGGCCATATTGACCGGGAGGATGAACTCCCCTTTCGTTGTTTCGCTTGCCATGTTGAATCCATTGAGGACTTGAGAGGCGGGCACGATCTGGTCGAGCAGTCCGAGCTGCTCCACCACCCTCGACCTGATTATGTTGGCCGATATACCTGGATCCACGAGCACACGTTTAATTTGAAATTTATTCAAATGAAAAGAAATTATCAATGCGTCGTTATGAGGCCGAGACAAGGTCTCGGCGTCCTCTTTGCTGAATGTGAGAGCTTCCTCGGGTATGTAACTCTGAGTCCGCTTTTCCCTGGTGATAGATATTTTTGTTCGTTTGACAATGGGTTCTTGTAGGATGTCGATTCCTCCAATGTTCATGTGGATGGAATGCTGTGGTTCTTCTGTTTTGTTTTTCCTGTCTGCCTCTCTTTCTCGAAATTGATTTTTAGCTCGGTCGTTGAGGAACTCTCGGAGGTGCACTTTGCTAATTAGTCGGGCTACTTCTTCTCGGAGCTGTCTGCAATCTTCGATCCTATGGCCGTGAGTGCCGTGAAATTCGCACATCAGGTTGGGGTTCCTTTGCGAAGGATCCAATAGTATGGGTTTTGGCCACCTAGTATCTTTGATTTTACCTATGGGCGACACAATGTTTGAAACATTAATGTTGAAGTTGTACCCAGATAGCCGGGGTGCCTCCACCGTCCCTGCATGTCTATCAAACCCGGCTTTGTTCACAAGTCCCCGATAATTCTGACCTCGATTCACCCTTCAGTCGTTTCGAGGTATGTTACGCCTTGGGGCATTTCTTCGATCTTCGGTGTATGGTTGGTATACTAGGATATACTGAGCCCGAGGGGGCTGCCAGTTGGTCGTCCTCGACCCTGATCTTTGACTGATACCGGTTGTGGATGTCCGCCCAAGTTACGGCGGGATATTCAACCAAGTTCTGCTTTAGCTGCTTCGAAGCTATTGAGCTCCGTTCGTTCAAACCTTGAGTGAAGGCCTGTACTGCCCAGTCATCGGCAACTGGTGGTAATTCCATTTGCTCCATTTGAAAGTGAGTACAACTCCCTTAGCATCTCGTTTTCTCTCTGTTTAATTTTGAAGACGTCGGATTTCCTTGTAGCAACCTTGATGGCACCGGCATGTGCCTTTATAAAAGAGTCCGCCAACATGGCAAACGAGTCTATTGAATTCGGGGATAGGTTGTGGTACCACATCATGGCCCCCTTCGATAGTGTTTCTCTGAATTGTTTCAACAGGACGGATTCAATCTCGTCATCCTTTAGGTCATTTCCTTTCACAGCACAAGTGCAAGCTGTGATGTGCTCATTGGGGTCCGAGGTCCCATTGTATTTCGGGAGATCGAGCATTCTGAATTATTTCGGGATGGGCTTTGGAGCAACACTCGATGGGAATGGATTTTTCACGAACTTCTTTGAGTCTACACCCTTCAGAATTGGGGGTGCGCCCGAGATCTGATCGACCCTCGAGTTATAGGTCTCCACCTTTTTGTCGTTAACTTCTATCTTCTTTTCGCTTGACTCAATCCTCATTGTGAGGTCCTCGAGCATTTTCATAATAGTGGGGTCGGCTGCTGACCCGTTGTTGTTCGATCGTTCTGGTGCCTGTTCGACTCGAGAAGCCGCTTCCAATGGTGCACTGCTTGGAGTTTTTTGATGGCTTTGTAGCTGAGCAATGGCCATCTGTTGTGCCTGCGACATTTCAAAAATAACGTGAAGGCTAACCTCTATTTCCTCCCGAACTGGAGTTTCCTGAGCTTCCTGTTGGTTTCCTCGCGTACACTCCCTTCGGTATGAGAGCTTATATTGACATGTTGGGTGTTGCGTGAGCCCACATCCACGGGGATCGGCTTTGGTGCGCCCTCAGGGTTTTGCAATGGTACACGGCCTGAAACAGCTACACCATTCTCTCCATGATCCTCAGGACCGTTGTTTTCATATGCATTAACTGAGTTAGACATTTTTGACCTGAAATCAAAGATTCTTGGACAAGAAAAAGTGTGAAGGATAACTTGTGTTTTTCAGTAAACTAGCACTAAAACAATCACTGTTATTTTTAGCCCCACGGTGGGCGCCAAAATGTTCACCTTAAAATTGGTAATTACAATTATATTTGATTTTGTGGTTCTAAAAATATGTAATTTATTTTAATACTAGTTATTAGGCAATAGATTCTAAGTGTGAGTTAGGAAAATGAGATAAGAGCTGACAATGGTGTTACGCAAACCAAGCAGTAGCGAAATGGGGTCCCGAGCGGGCTGAAATTGGGCCTCGAGGTTGAGCTAGTATGCTTGACAGGGGATGGTCGATGAAGAACTAATAGCTTGGAGGGCCTCGAAGGTAGAATTTTATGATTAATAACGAGCAATAAATGAAGAACCATCAATGAAATGCAATAAATGTAAGCAATACATCAAAGGAATAATAGTAGAGTATGTTTAAGTTAGAGAGCAGAGAATGTTCTTGTTCTTGTATTGAATATCATGTGTGTTACAAAATGACAAGGGTCCCCTTTATATAGGAGAGGGGAATCCCAATATAGTACATGTGTAATTATTACAAGGATATGCAGCTGGTACATCTATTTAATGTCTTGGTACGAACTTGTACTATTCTTGCAGACTTGGTCAGCTCTGACCATGTGCCTTTGGGAATTCCCACTTTTCATCGATGGCTATCAGTTCACACTGCCCCAAGGTCAAGCATGGAGAATACTCGATGTGCTCCCTCGGCTTCGAACCTCGGAATGCTCCCAGCTCCATGAAGACGGGCTACGAAATGCGATAATGGTCATAAAATCGGACGCTCCGATTTTAGCCGTATACACCAATTACCCACATAATTAAGAATTATCTCAACTTACTTAAAATACTACTGACTTTTAACATACCTTATACACCTTACTATCATTGTCATGTAGTACCTTGTATGGCACTAGTCCATAAATACCAGGTATTTTAGCTCGGGCCGTATTTTATCTCAAAATGTCAAACTTTGACGAAATTCATTTTATTTGATTTGCTTACCCTCTCACCGTCATGAATTTACTCATCATTTGTTTGAAATAGCATAATGCTTATAATCTCAAAATAATCTTGTCAGGCCCCTTTTCTCGCGAAATCGGGTTTCGACATGTGACAACTCTTTTAAGGAGGTATTAAAAGAGGAGAGTCACCACCTAACGATTTTAAGGTGCATTAGGGTACCTATTGTGCAAATGACTCTGGTTTAACTAGTCAACGCCACCAAAGACCGGGTAAGGGCCCAAGTTACCTCAAATAGAAGGTGTTAGGCACTCCTCGAGGCCCATAATTGTGGGTCCTGACCGAACTTAAATTATGTGGATTAGGCTACGTGATCAAATAAGCAAAGAGAGTACAAAAATCTAAGAATTTTATTACAAAGATCTTCATGTGAATAGATATGTACAACTATTTGGTTCTACTAGAAAGAAAGAAGGGGGGGGGGGGGTCCTAAGTATTTGTAGCCTAAAGGACCACCTAAATAATATTTCGTAACTCCAATTGGGATATGGTGTTACTCATATTATTCAGCGGGCACATACTATCATCTCCTGCTACCTGATTACTATGTTAAAGTTGTTTACCTAAAAGTGTTCTAATTCAATTCTAAGCCGTACCTACACGTGCACTACCCATCCCATACCTATGGCACATGAGGTTTTGGACCTCTATTTGGATGGTTTTAGACCTTATCTAGGCTGCTCAAATGAAAAGCTAGGCGACAAGCAAAAACACATAAAGACTTCATGTAAAGGCAATTAGAGGCTCATATTGACCTCCACACTTAAACATCAAATGCACGCGACATGTATACAAATTGGGTATTTTCAGAATTTAGAACCTTAAGCCCTATAGACATGATTTCTAGATGGCTTTGAATCAAAGTATGCAGGCAGTTTCAGATGCAGGATATTGCTCATTGACAGAATTATTCAGGCATTACAAGCTGGTTAGTGAAAGTTTTAAGTTATTAACCCTATATGTGTTATGCCTAGGTGATCTACAAATTTGAATATAACAAAATCTGCTGGGAGAAGTCCCAGAATGATTCATGCTTTCTAACAGTGACGTACATGAAACGGTGTTCGAGTAGTTTAGTATTAACCAATTATAGCGAGAAATTATTCCCTATAGGCTGGATCTCTAACGCATAGTACTTATAGCTTATTTTATTGTCATATGTTAATCCTATATGCATAATTTCGAGGTGAAAAACGCCAAGTAGAATAATTGGAATCCTATAGGCATATTTTCTAGGTGAACAACGCTAAGTAGAATAATTAGAATCCTATAGGCAGGTTTTCTAATAACACATAGCAGTAATCATAATTGCAACATTTCTACTTGTGTTTGCCAGCAGACAATGTGTGTGTGTGTGTGTGCTTCCTCTAATGGCATGGTTCCTATACTGCACATAGTAATTGAACAACACATATAGCAGATAAATTACCAAGTCCTATGCCTATTGTCTACCCATTTTCATGCAAATATTGAATTCTACCTATCTCCCCATTTACTAACACCCCAATCGTTTATAAAAAAGTTATTACATGTCCAATAATGAGTAAAATACAAATGTTACACAAACAATGATAATAGGCCCATAGTAGGCTCAAAATGAAATACCCAACATTCTCTGGGCCTTCAATAACTCTCACACAACATACCTAGGCCTCTCTCTAATAAGGATCCATATTCAACACAGACCCATGATCCATAAAGGAGCCCAAAGTTGATTTATTTGACCATAACACCAAGTATTGAACCATTTATATCAACCAATTCAGGTATACAACAGATAACCGGATAGAGTGGGATGAATATGAGTAGTTTACGATTCAGGGAATGACTAGGGACCCAAGTCCTAATGTGTCAGAGTTCACAAGGGTCTCAATTAGACCCCTGAGTAGTGTTCACACTAGGGAGGTCAATAATGGAACCTAGATAGCCTTGGCTTTCAGCCGTCTAAGAATGAGAACTCAAGAGAGCCCAGGTAACAAATGAAAGATAGTAAACCAAGGCCGAGAGACAAAGATGAGGGGGGTACAAACATAGTCAAGTTGAGCACCTAGAGCAGATTATCAAACAGGCCTTACGGCTTTAGAACAGACTTAGCAAAGATTCAAAAAAACAAGTTCGGCACCTAGTGCATAAGTAGTCATACATTAGCAGAACATGTTTGCAGGATTGGTGAAGGTAGCATACACATATTCATAATAAAGGAAAAGGTCCAAATTATGCTAAGTGTAAGTCCTAATGTTATGAATCAGTCATAATAATTTGGCAGCAGAACAATATTTAGACATGATAAAAGCAGATTACAACTACTGGTGAATCAGGGAGTTAAAACATATTAAAGGGCATACTGATAGAGAATAGGATCAAAACATACTATATATGCAAGCTATCCCACAGAAATTCAGAATAGGATAGGAAAATAAACTTGTGCCATGTAGTGAGTGTAAGCATTCAGGTTTTGAGTACAATTGACCAGCTAACTAAAGAGAACACAAATTATGCAGGTAAAGCATGTTCAAATAACAGTATTGATAGCCTAAAGCAAAGTTAAACACCAAAAGATGCTGACAAGTGTAAAGTTCCCAAACACTAGTGAAAAGAATCTAATGTACTCGAATCAGGTTTAACTATGCTTCAAACTATCAACATTCTGAAGCTAAAAGTTAAAGAGGCCTAAAATTGAAGTGAAGCAAACAAAATTGCACACAAAACAACCCAGAAAATACATTAAGCTAACAAACTTCAGAAGTAAAAACATATGCAAATTATAAATACATAGGAATGAAATTACAATGTTTCAATAACTCACCAGTTAAACGAAGAACAGTAAAGAATAAACTTCCACAAAAACCCAGAATCCCAATGCGTCAAAGTACCCAAGATATTCGATGAACTCAGGCCAATGCTCGCACCAAGAACATGTTAAGTAACAAGGTCTTTAGTGGACTTGGCTTTCAGCCGGCCAAAACAGAATACAGAACAAAGAGAGTAGCAAAAACCCCAATCTTTTAGTGAAGAAATATCGATTAAGTCTCTTCAGAGAAGGTCAATGAAGGGGTTTATATAGCAGTAAAAAATTGAACGAACACATAAAGAGAAACACATGCAAAATCAGTTCGAAATCAATTTAGGAGAGAAATGCGGTAAACCCTAGTTTTTTTAGGGAAAGTATAAATCAATAGAAATCCAAACGAAATCGGACTAACAAAATATGGTATTGAACGTATGTAGACGAGATATGGCCCAGATTCAAAAGATTGGAATTGAAGGGGAAGAATCGGAGAGATAGTACTTGCCATGTTTAGGCAAGTACTAAGTGATACCATGGAGAAACACCCAGTAGCGGAGAAACACTGATATGGTAAGTAAATGAGGGGAGAATCCCATTGTATCCGGGATTAGGAGAAGATTTGGAGAAGGCAGAGATTAGGGGTTTTGGTGGGGAAGGAGCATTTGAGGGCGGTTAGGCAGAGACAATGGTCTCTAGGGTTTAGGTATTGGGTTATAAGAGAAGAGGGTTGAGGGTTGTGAGCCGTTGATCGTTTTTGATCAATGACTGAGGTTTAAAGGGGTCTGGGTCGGTTTTGGACTGGGCATGGGTTATTGGGCTTAGGTCATTGGGCCAGTTTTGTCCGAAAATTATTTTAAAGAATTGGGCCAACTCTTAAGTATACACAATTTATCAAAAATATTTATAAAAAATGATTAGTAAATAAATAAAAATATTTTTATGCACTAAAATGATTTAAAATAATTATTTAGTATTATCAAAATACTATTTGATGTAAATAATATAAATAAAGAGCCTTTGATTATTGAATATAGGCCGTTGTTGCAAAATTAAATAAATAGCTTAAAAATGTAAACATAATTGTACATTGTGAGGATGCAAAATAGTAACTTGAATGATTAAGTCATCACAAATAATTTAAAGGGATAATTAATGAATATTTATGTAATTTAATGCAAGAAAATTAATTTAAAAGCTCTAAAAATCATGGAAAATTATAAAAAGTGCTTGTGTAAATATTGTAAATTAAATAATGATGTAAAATGATATTTTGAAAGTATTTATGCTTTTTAAAAAATATGAGGGCAAAATTGGGTATCAACAGATCTTATTCCCGAACTTACGTCGATTAACTTACGACGAACCATTAACATACGAAAATGTGGGATGTAACATATATTTTTTGAGATTCCATCAATTTACTTATGTCATACTTTCACGTACGAAAATATGAGGTGTAACATCATTCCCCCCTTTAGAACATTCGTCCTCGAATGTTGACTGATGCACTTATCATTCTCATAACCCATAGCTTTTGCGAATACTTTAATACTCTTCTTTCCATTTAGGCAACTGTTCTTTGAATAAATCCAAAGGCCATGGCATTCCCCCCTTTAAGCCTCTTTCTCACACCACGACTTATTGTTGGAATCCTTCCATTCTTGTATCTGTTGCTATCTTTTATCATGCAGCCTGTACAACTCTGACTTTGTAAGTGTGCCTATGCGATTCTTCTCTCTTTTTTCTTCCATCTTTTAGCCAATCTCTAGGCCTCAATTTGTAAACATATACAAATCTTGATAAAATGTCCCTCTGGGCATCTATAGGTATACTGAAGTTCTTCACGCGGTACTTTGTTGAACTTACGAATATTGCTATATATTATTTAATAGACCCGGTTATCCATCCATATGGCTTTACTGCATCTAGGTAGGTCATACTATACCATAACTCTTACTTTGATTTATCGTTATTGAGGTCTGCTACCAAACTCCAGGTTACCCTCGTTGCTTATCTTATATGTATAAATTTAAGTCCTTTAATGCTTCCTCATTACTGTTCATCTTAAGAATGAAAACCTAATCGCATCTCATACTGTTGAACTTTTATCCATCTGTTGTTGATTCACCTTAATGTTTATCTATTTTCTTCCACTGATAACTTGACCTCCTAACACTGCCGCTAGGGGTCACGTCTCATCGGGGACATCTGGAGTAATTAGATTGATCCAGCTAGGGGCGATACTATACTTCCATAACCGTATTTTATAGCATCCCAGTGTGACTCACCTTACATGTTTATTTTAATGCTGTAAAATTCATGAAATCCCCTGCAAGTCATCACTCAATCGAAGTCCCAAACATCATCCTTTATCTATCACAATCACACCCTCATTCTCCTACCAGGGCATTATTCCATCTCTTCTAAATGCTACTAGTCTTAGACTCCTTTGAGTTCATTCAAGCTATACTGAGCTTTCTCTAACTTAGAAAAATCATCATCTCTCTTGTTTTTCATGAGCTTAATCCAGAGGATTTATCCATTCTCGTCACCTTCTCACTCGCCCTTTCTTATCCTTACTCTTGTCTTCCTAAAACTTTATCGCTTTACCATACTTTAGCTTGTGACTTACACATATCTATTTATATTACTCGCAACCTTGTTTCAACTTGCTTGCACCTTAGATTTCCTTATGTTATTCTGGAACATCAAGCGAGACATCACATCGTCTCCAACTCTTCTTTACTCTCTTGACTAGATCTCTTGGTACCTAGAAACCATAGGCTGGAAGATATGTCACTGAGGATGCTGCTATCATTCCTGGATACTGAATCCCGCGCTTCTAGCCTTCTATCCAAAGTATGGACTTTTCACAACCTTTTGCATTTGAGTATCTCGTACGTTGTTTACCTTTACCTTACTTACCTTAAAAGATTGCATCATATCTTCTATCTCTTTCATGACCTCCCTTCCACATAGGTATAATTTACATCCACAACTTGAAGCTCTATTATAACACTTGAACCTTTGGTGCATACACAATCTGGTGGGATCTTCATACTAACTTCTCATAAGGCTGGTACTCTTCTAACTGGCTTTATCGTAGAGCCGTTATAGAATATGGCTAATGTGCTATCTCTCTTGTACCTCTAATATTAAGAGTGATTCTGCAATATTCTCAATCATGATGTCTATATCTTTCTGGGTCCAATAATCAGACTCCTGATTTACTTAGTTGATGTAACTCTTTAGTTTCCTCTTTCGTCTAATCAGCCTTTATGTAGGCTTAAGCTATCTTCCGATCTGCGGCTCCTGGTAATAGTTATTATTTTAGACTTTCATGGGCTCTATGGAATATCCATGATACAATTTTTTAACAATTCAGTCCTTTGTCTATAACCTGGACTTACTTCTTTATTTTAACTTATACCAGAGTCTTCTACGGTTGTATGATTGTCAACATATATGCTACATGGATAATACTCCAAAATCTTAAGTGCGCTCATAACGTTACTAACTCGGGATCATTGATCGATTATTTCCTTTCATTCCTTCTCAGCTTTCTTTAAACGTAAGCTATTACTTTTCCGGGTCTTTCTGCCCCCTTGATGCGTGCATACTTATCTTACTATAGTTCCCACGCATGCCAAAGTTTTTGTGCAACTCATATGATCTCGACCATTAATTTTTATTTTACTTCCCGTTCATTAGCCACGGTTGGTTCCACATTCTTATGGAGTGCTTACAATCTTATAGTGAGACTATTTTTTTACATGACCATTTCCTCTTTAGGTCACCGAGCTTAGGTTGAAGCCTTCTTCCTTATTTCCTCAGCTAGTCTTTCGTTCTAGTACTTAGGGAGACCTTATGTCTCTTGTAAATGTGCAAGCTTTTTATATCGTTTACCCGACAAAATCTTTTTGATATTATTCCTCACATATAATTATCCTTAGTCACTTACCTCCAGGCTCACGTGCTCGTAGGGTCATTTCTGAACTGAAATGTTGACAGTCTTCCCAGTGGTGCTCTCTTTTATTTTTGTAACACTCATACGGTACCTTTTAACTACCCAACTCCTAACTGAATATTTCTCAAGGATCACTATGTCATAACTACGAGGCTGAATTCACTATATTAAATTTTACCATGTTTATCTTGCACGATCTATTGATTTGTCTGTATCCTCTTGTCTGGACATAACTAGGCCCTTCTAGGATCAACTACTAACTACTCGTTATTTTGCGTAATCTTTTTTGGGTCATTTCCTTTGTCTTAACGTAAATCCCACACTAGCTCCTTATTTATCAATAACATCTCGTGCAGGAACCCTTACTTTCTCTCCATGACGTCGTGTTTGCATAATGTTCTGGAATCGTAGCATATCAGTAGGATTCGGATAAGTGCAATCTCATTCCTTTCTCGTTTTTATCGCATTCTTCCTTCACCATCCCATAGTTACTAGAACCATTTAATTCTGACTTAATGCCACATCACTCAATATTCCCCCCTTTAGGGGAGTACTAAGATTTATTGCTACGACGATATACCTATAGTTGTTTTATCACTTCATCTTTGGCGTCTTTTCACATCATCGATGACTCTTACTCGCCTTGCGGTAATCCTTCTGTACCAAGGATAACAAAATTCCTTACTTGTGAGGGTGACACTTAGTGTAATTGGCAAATACAGTCCTTTAAGCTTAACGTTTCTCACATTGCTTGCTTTAGGGACGCGTCTTCCTAAATTGCCTTTAAAGGTTATTCTTATGTCGTCCATTCTATTATCCCTGGAACGCAATCTTTGAAATTCTCATGATGTCGACTATTATCAAATTACTCAGTTCCTAATTCATGTTTAGTTTATCTTGTTCACCAGTCCATACTGATTTCTATTACTCCGGGGTCTAGCTTTCCTTTTGTTAACCATGTTAGAGTCACGAATTTATTTCTTGAAATGAGGATATGACTTTATGGCCTATACTCTTTTGTTGTCTCATGGCCTGTCATCTCCCGTCTTTTCCTTCACTTGACTATAGACTTTGTAATACTGTCATCTTTTTTGTCTACTTTTGTCATCCATGTATCATATCTTACTCTTAATGCTTCTTTAACTCTCTTCTTATTTTCCGCTAACATTTATGTCTTATTCTTAAAACTCGAACAAGACATTCTTTTTCTTTTAGCGCCCCTTTCTACATCCATTGGCTCTTCGGCTTGCCCAACATTCTTTCTCTACTAGGGACGGGAGCCACACTAAGGTAATATTTATCCTTTCAAGGCTCTCAGTGACTATCTTTGTAGTACTCATATCCAACTGCACTATTTTAGAGTGCACCATCTAGGTGTCTCACAAGGAGATCTATTAAGAACATTTGCAATATCATTCGGAAATGTCAACTAACGCAAACAATCCATCCATCCTTTTGGGTTACTCTAACCCCAGCCGGATCCTGGTTTCTCGTCCTTCTCTTAAACCATATCTGTTAGTTTCCATAAGGCATAACTGAGATGGGTGTGGCCGATTGTACATACCTTTGCTACTGTTGAAGGTAACTCAAAATGCTTAAATCTCCCTTCCTGAATGGTAAATAATGATAATCTTCACTAGTTGGGTCCCTCGTACCCTTCTTCATCTTGCTTCTTTTACTTGTTGAAACTTGTATCTACCTTCTGATTCTCTCATTGATTTTCACCATATGGGTGGATATATACTCTTTCCTTAAAGCTCCTTATCAAGAACCTTCCACGTCTTAGTACACACATATTCTGCTGAAGACCTCACATTTATTCATCATAAGCACGATGCAAAATCGAGTTCCTCTAACTCAACTCTTCCACAACCACATGTAATCTCTTACCAGCTGTCTTTTGGATGTAGGTATCGTCTTATTACGAATAGAATAGAGTTTAAGAGTTTGAATTCGTCCAAGCGAGCTCTATCACACGATCTAGAGTAAGAAGAAAGAGTGACAATCCTAAATGCCCTGTAGCCTCCTGCTTATAAGTATGGTGCACAACACACCTATAAACAAGACTCTACTAGACACGACTTGTAGACTCCCTCGGATAGAACTGCTCTGATACCACTTTTGTCACGACCCAAACCGATGGGCCGCGATGGGCACCCGGTACCTTACTCAACCGAGTACCAATGTAACGTATCTTTCGTATCATTCTATCATAGGTAAATGAACCAGAGTAAATCATGAGGGAATACAAACTTATACATATTACATATTGGCCTATAAGACCAAAATGATCACTCGTACACTGAACATAATCCGACAAGGCTGTACAATCTTTCATGTACATGACATATGTCTACAAGACTCTAAGAGTACATAAATGCCATAAAGGTCAGGATAGGGCTACGCCATACAAATCAATACATGTCCTAATCATACTGACCACATAAGCAATTCCAGAGAAAATGTAACGCACCAACACCTTCCGGATAGACTACTTGGAGGACTCTCAACCTATCTATCGGGAATTGCGTGCATGAAACACAGCGTGCCCAGGCAAAAGGGATGTCAGTACAAATGATTTACCGTGTATGTAAGGAATGAAAAATAATAAACAAATACATGCGAGAAACATGGAGTAAAAGACTCAACATGTAAGCATGAATAACTCTGCAAATTATTTAATATTATAATGTCATGCATATGCATATAAATGTCATACTACGCATAGGTATATGCGCTCATAACATCATCAAGCCTCTAAAGGCATCCCATCATATCATCTTGGCTACTATGGGAAAAATCATCAACGTATATCAGCTGATCAAGTGGTGGCGCGTATATCATGTAGTAACCTTTTCCCATATCCCATATACATATATTATACATATATATGCGTATATAACTCCATCTGGTCATAGGTTAATGTACATGTATAAATGAATGCAATGCATGAGAAGTACGTCAATAAAATCTCTTGGAATGTCATAAGACCATTATGCCTTTGATTAATATCATGAAATAAAATTTATCAACTTATGTATTTTCTGAGAGCCATGAACAGATGATAGAACAATAGGACACATGAGGAATCAAGAACATATGCATCTTTAGTATTTCTATGAATAGACTCATTTATGAAAGTCGTGCATTTGCTCGCTTCGTTTGTGTCGTATGGATCATGCCAAAAGGTAAGAAAGGACATCCTTAACATACCTGAGTCGATTCTCTTGACAATCCCTCTAACACACATTAATTGCGACAAAACACATGAGGATAAGATTGAAGTAGGGAAAAATTCGTATGAGATTCTTGAGAAAGATTGCACGGTACTCCTTTATAATTGCAAAATCTCATGTTGCTTAAGATGCTATGAAATCTTGTTGAAGATGTTATTAAATCTTGTTGAATTTGTTGAAGATGCTATGAAAATTCTCACGTTACTTAGGTGTGATATAAGCATCTCCCTTTTAATTTAGAGATGTCTCATATTAGAATGGACATGGGCTCCATTTTATGTGGTGGCTTAACCACATACCCCTTTAATATGAAACCTTTTCCTAATGACTTAAGAGTCATGAATCGTAGGGATGGTTTGCTGCCACATGGGGGGGGGGGGGAGGTGTTTAATCTTATCCAAAATCTTTAATTAATCATCCAACAATTCCTTAATTAACTAGGTAATCTCCCATTATCCAATAATTATCCAATTATGCACATAATTAAGAATTATCTCAACTTACTTAAAATACTCACTTTTAACATACCTTATACACTTTACTATCATGGTGATGTAGTACTTTGTATGACACTAGTCCATAAATACCTGGTATTTTATCCCGAGCCGTATTTTATCCCAAAATATCAAACTTCGACGAAATTCATTTTTTTCAGTTTGCTTACCCTCTCACCTTCACGAATTTACTCATCACTTGTTTGAAATAACATAATGCTTATAATCTCAAAATAATCTCATTCCCGAACTTACGTCGATTAACTTACGACGAAACTTTAACATACGAAAATGGGGGATGTAACATCTCATTTCCTAGCTTCCATCAATTTACTTATGGCATACTTTCATGTACGAAAACACGGGGTGTAACATTTTGAGAGACACTTCATAGGCTATATTTCAAGCCATTCACATAATAAACATTTTTAATTGAGTGAGAGAGTGTTTTGCCGATCTGTCCAACACCTAGAATGTATCCCTTTTTGCCATTTCTAAAGGACACACTATCACGACCCGAAATCCCACCTTCGGGCCATGACTGCGTCTAACGTTGAACCCGTTAGACAAGCCAATGTTTGAAATGAATAAAAATCATTAACAACAACTACGAACCAGATAACTAAGGCTTCGATGGCCCACCACATGAAGTTTAACAAAAATAACCAAAATACAATATAGCACTTTCGAAATGAAACCCATAATCAAACCCCAGAACTGGTGTCACATACTCACGGACTATCTAAGAGATTACTACAAACAAAAGGT